>CAJVPZ010003676.1:0-10752 GCA_910592135.1 Racocetra fulgida | reverse complement strand
GATTATATAGAAATCAAGAATGTAATTTATGCAGCATGTAGATCATATATTGAATCAACTCCGCTTTAGCCGACCCCAAATTAGGAAATTGAAAAACGGCAGTAATATTGGTCCTTATTTCGTAGACATAACATTTCACCGACAACAATTCACCGAAGTGTTAATTTATTTTCCATTCACCGTCACCGAAACTCATTTCACTGACAAAATAATTCTGACCATTGTCGTTAGGATCAGGTTAGAATTAGAGTTAAGGTTAGTGGAATTTATAAAAAAAATTTGTCTATGAAATGAGCTTCGGTGAAATAAACTGTCGGTGAAATAAACATGTCGGTGAATTTTTGTCAGTGAAATGTTATATCTACGAAATGAGCGTCGGTGAAATGATACGTATCCAAAATTTTTAGGGTGTCTTTCAAATAGACCCGGGGCTAAACTGCTTTTAGTTTTAAGACCAGATTGGCTAAAACTAGCCTAAACTATTTAATTCTTTAAGATTTTAAACTATTAAAGTGAATCAGAACTGGACTTGCAGAACTGTTAGGATCTATATGTTTAATTTGTTTTGGTCTTTAACAAGACCAAATAGTACTCCATAAAAGCAAATCAAAATTTGAATTTATATTAAATATTTGATCAAATTTTTTAATAATTTTATCAAATATTGAATTTAAAAATTGATTTGTAAATTACTATTTATGATTTCAGAATTGTGATCAAACTAATGATCTTAACAGTAAATGTTCACAATTCATAGTGACTAGTTCATAATTTTAATAGTAGGTATGTTGATGATTTCAGCAATGTGAACTTATAATTTAAATAGTATAATATATACTGTACGTTCATGGTTTTAGTAATAAATGAATTTTTGATTTCATTAGCAGATGTGTTTACAGTTTTGATAATAAGATGTTTTGTGATTTCAACAATAGGTTTGTTCAAAATTTTAATAATAGGTTAATAATTTCAAATATTAAGTAGGTTTATAATATTTACTATATAATACAGTACTTATATTTAATATTTATAGGGTGTGGCGACTTAGTGAAGTGGTGAAGTTATCACACCCCAAGTTGCAGAACAGGAGTTTAAATCCTACTGGTGATGAAATTCGAATTTAAGGAATGTGTTATGGCAGACTGTGTATAATCTGATGGATCATTGAATCTCTAACCTTGGTCATACCAGCTCATACTAGAAGAATGTGGAACAATAGTGTGATACAAGAGTTATACAAAACCTGAGTGAAATGTTTGTGTAAATCCAAGAGCTGGGGCACATGAATCCCACTTGGCAAGTCCTGAATAGAGAGGTAGCACAAATCTTCGATGATACTATATAAAGGATGATCATTGATGATCGGACATTAGCAATAAACTGGACGAGGAACAGGTGTTTGGTAAAACACTAATACCAACTAGGCTGCGAGTATATGGGGGTGGCCCAGTATAAACAAGAAAAAAGAATTCAATCAGAATACCAAGGCGATGCCCATTGGTCTCTCCCTGGGCTGTTTTGATTGGGAGTTTGGGATACTGTTGGTGAAGGAAAAGTCAGTATTAGTCTGTAAAGTGTGTGCTGGAGTCTGGGTGAACTTTGCAAGAGCAAGGAGTAGGTAATAGTAGCGGAGAGATACTACAAGTACTTGGTTTCAGCCTAGGCATAAGTTACTGAAAATCTAGATGATACATGTGTGAGACATAGACCACTCTAGTAGGTTTATCATGAGGATAAATTAGTCCTAAGGAACCTTAGCAGCAGTTCCTCTTTGGGAAGAATATCTAACAGTACTAAGTTTTAATTAAATAACTCAAGTAATAGTGGGTTATAGGTACGGCATCTAGTGTAGTACTTAGTAATAAAGAACTACCTAATTAGATGCTCAAAAGATGTAGGTATAACTAGAATATAAACTCATTAATGTAACAAAGTCAGGGGTGGTCCTGTGGCTGCTCTAGCATTCGTAACCAAAGTTAATAAACACCCAAGTAACCACCTTAACATTAAAAAAAAATATTTGATATTTATATACTATAAAAAATTACTAAAATTTGATACTGCATAATCATAACTTCTTATTATTAATATTTGCTATCATATTATACTTATTATTACAATTTAATTTAGTTAGTACAAAATAGCAGAAATAGACATTATTTGAATTTTAGTAAGAATTAGGCTTAGTTTGGCCAAATTTACTAATTTGCCATTAAGAGATATTTCAAAATTTTCAGTATCAATTTTTATTTTTAATTATTAAAAAAATAATAACATCTAAGTGCTATTTAATACACTAGTATTCTATAAATTTAATCTGTTATTTTTTATCAGTTATTGTCACAAATTAAAATAAAATCTGATCAAAATGAAACTGAGAACCTCTCATGCCCACTCTTAAAGCCTATAAAACCTACATATCCTCATTTATTAATCAATCTAACTCTAAACTCTACCTCTAATGCTAAAAAAAAACCTACCAAAAAATTTTAAATTTTCTTTAAAAAACTGAAAAATTTTATTTTGATTAAATTTTATTTTAATTTGTGACAGTTATTATAACCAGTCTGGAATAGAGATTAAATTTGCTTGCAAATAGGTTATATAATTGGGTAAAAATTTTTTACTCAGATAAAACAGTTTAAATAATGAGATGCTATTATAATAAATTAACTATATAATTAATATAGTATAATAATAATTGAAAGTATATTTTCACCAATGTTAAAACCTAAAATAGGTTTTGAAATTAGCATGAGTGTATAGTAGAGTTTATATTAGAGTATTAAAAAAGTTATATAATAAAACCTACAAAAGTGCACCTCTATATTCTCTGCTATCTCAATAACTCCTTATAACTCTTCTATAAACATATATACTGATTTTTAATCTATTATATCCAAATATACCAAACTTAATTTACTCTTTAACAAACTCTTTAAATTTAATGTCTGATCTTTATAGCATACCCTTCTTAATATTATCTTCTCTTATAAACTAGAAGTTTCTTTTATTAAAGTTTCAGCACATTCTGATAATATTTACAACAACCTAGCTTACTTATTAGCTAAACAACATATACTAGAGGCACAATTATACTTTAATTATAATAACATTTATAATTCTTACCACATACTTCAGTGGAAAGAGAACAATATCTTATTGAATACTCTATTCGCTTCTTCATTTAAAATATATGTAAAGCCCAAATTCTAGCAATGTGGTCATCACAAAACCGGAATAATGAATGGTCTTCACTCAACCATCATATTGATTAGAGAACTACATGGCTATACTTTAACCATAATCAAAAGCCTACTTATAATATTACAAACTTCAAACTTAATCAGCTCAAATTTTTTAAAATCAAAATTTTACTTAATGAACTACCAACCTACTACTTCTATTATTCACAATACCCTAAGATGTTCTCTAATACTAACTGCTTCTACTATAATAAACTAGATTCTTCATCACATTGGTATAGCTGCCAAAACCCTGAATTAATATATCAATCATGAAGCATTTTACCAATTTGCCTTTCAATCAAATATACACTATTTGGATATTATACTTAAAGGCTTAATTCTGATATCACTAATTAAAACTATTCATAACTATAATATTCTATACAAGACTACATCTCAATTAATAATTAATATACTATTCAAAGTTAATGAACAATTATATAAACAAATATTGAAACTATATTACTTGAATTTATCTAACTAGAAAAAATTAAATAAACTTAATTATCTATACTCAGATAACCCAGGTCCTCTAATACAATCTGATCTCTCTAGTTCTGAACAACAACCTGGTCCATCAAGTTCATTACAATCTACTATGCAACTTAATGCATATACACAATTTATACTTATATTTATATATGTGAAGAACCAGATTAATTACATATCTACTCTAATAACTGTTCACCTATTGGTCAGGCTAGAAGAAACTATGACTTCTGGTTAGCTCATTGACTAAATACAGTATTTTATTTAATCTTTTCTCTTCTATTATAATCTAGGTGAGCTTTGATTACTCTAGTAGGTTTAGATCACAGATAAATTAGTCTGAGCTTTTATTCTTGCAGTATAGTTTTATTTTTTATTTGTATTTTTACAAAATATAGTAACAAATGCACTAGTTGATTATTCAACTTGTGGTTACTATTATCTAATAAAATTATTAATAAAGATATAAGCAAGACCTCACCTTAATTCCAAAAAAAAAACTTTTTTTTTTATAATTTGACTATTCTGTCACTTTTTATTTAAATTAAACTAATCTAAGAAATTTATATTTTCTAATAATAGCTGTACTAATCTTCTTGCAAAGCAGCTTATCTATGCTTTTACCAGATATAACCAGCCTTAGTGAACTTCAAGCCTCCCTCCAGGTTTCTAACTTACTGGAGTTATTCTTTGACCATGGACAGATGCTACACACTATATCAGAATTGACTTTCTTTTTATAAAATGAAGTATAAATACAAATACAAAAGACAAAAGAAAAATAGAAAAATACTTCAACGTCAAATTCTGGTCCATCTAAACAAATAAAACTAAACAAAACAAATAACAGAAAGAAAAAAGAAAACAAAAGAAAAGAAAACCAAGATAGCACTATTAAACCTATACCAAATTGTAAAAATTATATAGTACTACAAATAAGCTAGACTAAACACTATGCTAGTTATTTATATCTATATTCAGAATGTAAAAATATTAAAAACCATCCAGTCTTGAAGTAGAGCTCCAAGGTTGAAACTTTCGGTTGCTATCTCAATTAGGTCAGCAGGTCTTCTGCAGTATTTTAAACATTATTTCGTTATCTGATACTATTTATTCCAAAGTAGACATGTATATATGTATGTGTCTTTTCTTTTTAGCAGCTATTACTATATTGATCTTTTGTTAAGGATATGCTGTTTTTTCTACTTTTTGGTGAAAATTTTATAAAGTGCAAAGAGTGGAGTTTGGTAGAGGGTTTTAGTTTGCAAGTAACCTTAAACTTTAGTAAAAAGTATGTTGAAAACTTGCTTGTTGTTTTTCTTTAAACCAACTATTATCTAACTTTGTCTACAGAAGCAGTGCTTCTATTAAAATTTTTTGTACAAAGCCACCATCTTCTTGCCAGTTATCTTGTACAAAAATGCTTTTAACTTGCATGCCGAATATATAGAGGAGTCCAGGGTAAATTGCAAAAGTTTTGATCTCTGTAAACCTATTATTGTTTAGTTGTCTCTTCTACTTCTCTCTACAAGTTTCTGTTTTCGTTAGCTATAAGTTTAGTACAAGTAATCATTGCAGAGAGTGTAAGTACTAAATTTTGATTCTAAACAACTTTTATTTAATAAGATAGATTGATTTACTTAGTAAAATTTTAACTTTGCTATAGAGTAACTACTGATGATTATATAACAGTTACCTGATTTTTTACAGAATTTTGAAAATAACTTTTTATATATAAAATTATAGAAAAATATATAGAATTACTTATAAACTTTAAAACTGTAATATTTCTTCCTATACATATTAATATTAAATTAACTTTTATGAATAAATATATCAAAAGAGGAGAATAAAATGTGTTTCAGTAAGTGTGGCAACTTAGTAAAGTTGGTAAGTTGTTACATTTCCAAGTGGCAGAACAATAGTTTGAATCACACTGCAATGAAATTTAAATTTTAAAGAATATGTTATAGCTGACTGTGTGTAATCTGATGAATTATAGGATCTGTAAATTTAGTTGTACTAGCTCATACTGAGAGGCTGTAGAATATTAGTATAATAGATGAGTTATACAGAATCTAAATAAAGCAGCCAGATCAAACCAAATATTGGAACTATGAGGTATACAGAAGCCCACTTAGCAAGTACTGGGTAGAGAAGTAGCACAAATCTTTGACAGTACTGTGTAAAAGATTATCTAAGAGATCTGAACACCAATTTAAGTGATTTGAATGAAACTGGTATTTGGCAAAACACTATATCAACCAGGCCACCAGATGAGTAACCAGAGGAAAAGAACCCAACTGTGGAGACCAGAAGTAGATCACAACCTCTGGGCTATCTGAATTGGGAATTTAGATTACTAATAAAACTTAGATACAGGTGATAGCCTGTAAAGTATATACTAGGGCTGAGTAAACTCTACAAGGACAGAAGTAGATAATGGTAGTGGCTTTAGCTTGCAAGTACTTGTTCTTGGATTTAGCATAAGTTACCGAAGTCTAGGTTAGCCAGATTGTGATATGAAAAGCTTTAGCTAATGACACCTTGAGAATAAATTAGTCTTAAGAGTATCGAGAAAACATCCAGGACTTCTTACAACAAATAATTGTAGCAGCGATATATTGGTAATACAAGCTAGATCTGCATTTGTAATATAATGTACTGGGGTTCTATAAGCAAGCCCCTCATCTATATACTTGAATAAAAACTATAAAACTGAAGAGGCTAGTTATAAAACTTAAAAAAAAATAAAATGTAATTTAAGCTAAATTAAAATTTTGTAATTTGATATAGTGACTTAGTAGAGTTGGTAAGTTGTTGTACTCCCAAATGGCAAAACAAGAGTTCAATTCTACTGGCAACAAAATTTAAATTTACAGAATATATTATAGCAGACTATATGATATATTAATCAGGTTAGCACCTGTAGACTTAGTTTTACTAACTCGTATTGGAAGGTTGTAAAACATAATGTACCATATGAGTTATACAAATCCTAAGTGAAGTAGCCAAATTAATCTAAAGAATCAGGGGATATAGAAGCCTGCTTGAAAAGCCCAAGTAGAGAGATAGCACAGATCTTTGACAGCACTATATATAAAATTATTATCTTGAGAACCAGACATCAGAAGTAAACTAAATGAGAACTAAGTGTTTAGCAAAAGCACTATATCAACCATGCTGCCAGATGATTGGAAAAAAAGGATTTATTCAGAATATCAGAGAATATTCACTAGTCTCTCCTGAGCTATCTAAATTGGAAGTTTGAGGTACTGTTGATTAGTATTAAAGTACTGTTAATAGTCCATAATGTGAGTGCTAGAATTTGGATAAACTTTGCAATAGCAAAGAGTAAGTAACAGTAACAGAGGTAAAATGCTGCAAGTACTTGGCCATGGACTATGCATAAATTATCAAAAATCTAGATAATATATATAGGACATAGATCACTCTAGTAGTTTATTATAAGGATAAAGTAGTTCAAAGGGCCTTAGCAGCAGTTTCTCATTAGAAAGAATATTTGATAGTAATAAGTTGATTAGAGAGTTTAAATAGCAGATCTCAGATAGACAAGTGGCTAATAATTATAGATAGTAATATATATAGCAGAGCTTTTAAATAGGCAATGACTAAAGTTGTATATGTGGCCAACTGTACTCTCATTAATATAACAAAGTCAGAAGTAGGCCATGTAGTTGCCCTAGTATTTAAACCAAAGTTTAATAAAATATGCAGATTCTGAAGTAGTTACCTTAACATTAAAAAAAAAATTTTTGTAATTTTGATGCAATTTGAAAATATAATTGTTAAAAAAATTTTAACAATTTAATATAATAAATATATATAAAATTATACTCTAAACAACTTTCAGTTAGAGAGTAAAAAAGGTTATTATAGTAAAAAAAGTTTGCTATGTACTATTGTCAAAATTTTTAGTTTTTTTATATAAAACTTTTTTTTTAATTAGGTAATCTGTTCTGATCTCTTAATCAAATTTTTTAGTACACAATTCTACATATTTTGTATCTCATAAATTTTGATTTTTTTAAACTTTTTACTAAATAAAAGATTAGCTCAAAGGTATATGAAAAATTTTTTTAAAATTTTTTTTTTTAAAAATTTTTCATACAATATTTGATCCATCTTCCACTTAGTAAAAAGTTTAAAAAAACAAAATTAGTGAGATACAAATATATAGAATTGTGTGCTGAACAAATATATTTAAGAGGTTAGAACAGGCAGGTTATCTAAGTAAAAAAAAGTTTTATATAGAAAAACTAAAATTTTGATATTGATATATAGCAAACTTTTTTTTACTAAAATAATCTTTTTACTCCCTAACAGAAAGTATTCAAATTATAATTTTACATATATTTATTACTTTAATAGACAAATCATGAATTATCTAAACAAATATTTTTTTTTTATATATAAATTTTACTATAAGCCCGAATGTGCAGCACTTCTATCTAAAACTTTTTTTTTATAAATAAATTATTCTTGAGTTTGTAATAAAAGTTGTAGAGCTCATTAAGATATATCTAATAGTGGATGACTATTAAAATCAGTCTGGTGATTCTTAAAAAATTTTTAAAAAACTTCTTTTTCATATATAAAATTCTATTAAAAAAATTTGATTTTTTTTAAGGAAATTTTATATGTAAAAAAGAAGTTTTTTAAAGATTTCTCAAAAACCACCAGACTGATTTTAATATTCTTCCTCTATTAAATGCATCTTGATGAGCTCTATAACTTTTGTTACAAGCCTAAGATTAATTTACTTATAAAAAAAAAGTTTTAGATAGAAGTGCTATACATTCAGGCTTATACGTAGTAAAATTTACATATAAAAAAAATATATTTGTTTAGGTGACTCATGATTTGTCTATTAAAATATTAAGTTTTTTCTTTTAACAGAGTTACATTTTCAAATTATATCAAAATTACAAAATTTTAATTCAGCTTAAAACATATTTTATTCTTTTTTTTAATGTAATTATTTATAAAATTTAATTTAAAATTAATAGATGATTTACTAGTTATCTGGAAAGCTATGTGATGCAGGTTACACAAGATTTATATATAAATTATATATAAAATCTTCAAATAGTAAATATGAAGATTTTTTAAAGAAATATAAAAAAAACATTTTTTCTTAATAAGTAAATTACTCTTGGGCTTATAATAAAAGTTGTAGAGCTCATCAAGGCGCATTTAATAGTGGTAAGAACATTAAAATTGGCCTGGTAGTTCTTGAAAAATGTTTCACTGACATATAAAATTTCTTGAAAGAAATTTTATATATTAATAAAATGTTTTTAAAGATTTCTCAAGAATTACCAGGCCGATTTTAACGTTCTTACTACCATTAGATGCATCTTGATGAGCTCTACAACTTTTGTTATAAGCTCAAGAGTGATTTACTTAGTAAGAAAAAATGTTTTCTTTATATTTCTTTAAAAAATCTCTATATTTGACTCAATAGTAACATTTACTTATAAAATTTACAGATCCTCTCCATATGACAGATGGATTGTCTATTAAGGAGAATTTACAAATAAGGGTCTGGAAAGTGAAAATAATTACAAATATGGCCCCAAATTAAAAATAAAAACATCCAAAGGTTTAAATTTTAAAAAATATAACATATAAGGATCCAAAATAACTGATATTATTTTGATTGTTATTAGCATAAGAAATGTAAATATTATAAATGTACACTGGTTAAAAATTTTTAATATAATAGGCTGATATTAAGATTAAATATATAAAATCAAAATCATAAAATCGGGTATAAGATATTCAAAGAAATAGTATAATCAACAAAATATTAGCCTACAGATAGACAGAAGTTTAAATGCATTTTAAACTAAAGTCCTAATAAAAAGCTGATATTATGATGAATAAAAAAATCTTCATAAAGGGTGTTACAACTTAGTGAAGTTGGTAAGTTGTCGCACCCCCAAGCGGCAGGACAAGAGTTCGAATCCCACTGGCGACGAAATTTGAATTTTAAGAATGCGTTATGGTATACTGTGTACAATCGCATGGATCGATAGATCTGTAGGCTTGGTTATACCAGCTCTTACTGGGAGGTTGTGGAACATTAGTGTGATGAATGAGTTACATGAATTCCGAGTGAAGCAACTGTATAAATCCAGGGGTGTGAAGTACATAGAAGCCTGCTTGGCAAGACCCGAGTAGAGAGGTAGCACAGACCTTTGATGGTACTACGTAAAGGAAAACCACCGGGAAAAGGAAGAACCGAACGGGACCAGGTATATGGCAAGGCACTTCACCAACCAGGCCACCAGAACCGAGTTCATCGGAACTGGAGGAAAAGGATCTGCTTAGTTGCAGATACCAGGGGATAAATCCCTTCCAGGCCATCTGGATTGAAAGTTTGGGGAAAACCGGAAGTATGGTTGGTAGTCTGTATAGTGGGTGCTGGGGTCTGGTTGAACTCTACAAGGGGTAGTAGGTAACCGGTAGCGGCCTATCGCTGGCTCGCAAGTGCTTGTTCTCAGACTTGGCGTAAGGTTACTGAATCTAGGTGAATTCGAATTGTGGGTCCGGACCACTCTAGCAACGATTCCTCGAGAATAAAGTAGTCCTAAGGGTATGGGTAAAGAATCCGGGACTTCTCAACTGACATATGTAGCGGAGATGTAACGGTGATACAGGTACAAGTTGCATTACAGAGATTTTAATTGGGTAATTCAAGTAATAGTGGGTTACAGGTACGACATCTAGTGTAGGACTTAGTAATAGGGAACTACTTAATTAGATGCTCAAAAGGCGTAGATATGGCTAGTATATACTCTCTAATGTAATAGGGTTTCCTTGAGGTTTCGGCCACAAGCCCTTGACTTAATGCTTGAATAAAAACCCTAGTCCCCAAGAGGCTAGTTGTAAAAAAAAAAAAAAAAAAAAAAAAAAAAAAAAAAAAAAAATAATTAAAAAATAAAAAATTAAAAAAAAAAAAAAAATATAAAAAAAAAAAAAACAATAA
>CAJVPZ010003675.1:0-10754 GCA_910592135.1 Racocetra fulgida | reverse complement strand
GCATATGAAAATATAATAGCGGTGGAAGTTCAATCAACTACTTACCCCCGACTTGTGTACCCTCATCAATACGGCGTACCCCCCGTATAGAGGTACCCTGGGTACAGAATTGAGCAATGAAAATACCCGGGGTACACGTGTCCGACTTTTACGGTACTCCAAAAAATTTTTAAATTTTCATAATAAATTTTCAGCTTCAGCCACCACAATTATTAACTAAATGAAACAATACGATTAAAAAACGACATATAATATGGATTTTTTTAGTAGAGAAAACCCAAAACTATGATTTTGAGATAACCAAGTTTATTATGTTCGAACTTATCGTTTCGGGTAATCTTGTACGTACTTACGTACGTACGAGTCTCCCAAAAAGTTTTTATGCTAATAGTGTTAGAGCATATTATAAACTATATAAAGTAGAAATGGAGAATTAAATTTCATCAAATTTCACAAATTTAACACTAATTTCACCAATAGTGGTTACCACTCTGATTTAACTTCACCAAACATCTTTAGTAGGAATTAAATTTATCTATATTCTAACATGAAACCCTAATCTTACTTTTCGTCAAATTCTAAATTAGTTTCAAAATTAATAGAAAAATGTAATTCATTTAATCATCAACTGAATTAAATAGAATTTTAATATTAGATTAATTGATATTATATGATGGACTCTCCAAATGCACATTTTGTATCTAATGAAAAGGATGCATTAGAGAGGGCTTCTATAATTAATTCTTCATTAATGAAGGTATAAATACTAATATGTTAATTCTTTCATTTCTCAAAAATCCTTGTAATTAATTACCAATTCGACACAATATTTTTTATCCTCGGATTCCCAGCTTTCATCATTGCCATTCTTGCTCGAATAATCCTACCAGAAAAAGAGCTACGAACCCTACAGCATCCTTCTGATCCAATAACAAAATAATTTGATAAAACTAAGATTAATTTATCCATAATTCCTTGTACGCCTGGTCCTTCAAATTCTTTTTGGATTATTTTACTTAATTCCGGAAGTTCTTCAAGATATTCTAAAGAATTTGTAGATTTCCAAGTATTCAAGTGCATTGAGGAATTCAAAATTTTCACAGCATCGTGGTGTTCTTTCTTTACTACTCGGAATGTGGAAGATTGGGCTTTTCCCATACCATTTATTGGATAATCTGTAGCGAAATAAACATTAGATATGTTGGCGGTCTTTTTTGTTTGATTAACCCATTTCACAAGTTTATTTGCGCATTTAGTCAATGGCTTTGTTACTCCTGTTTCCATACGCCAGTGAATTCCTATATAAGAACCTAGCTCGTTTGCCACTTTATAAGCAGCTTTGATAAGATGATTTGCATATGGTACTGGTGAAACCTCTTTTCCATCCAGAAATAAATTAGATCGAAGATCATGATTTATCAATAACACATCTGTACTTAGATTTAATTGTGAAGTCAAATATTTTAACATAATAGAATTTTTTTGTTTAGTTCTCCATAAACTCGTTGGTCCAATATTGACATGTTTGAAACTCACATTATCATTCATGTTTAATTGAAATTGATTGAGACAATGTTCATTTAATAATGTTTCCACAAAAGGTTCTACAAATGCAAAGGTATTTGGCTGATTCATTTTGTCAGTATTAATGTATGCATGAAACACATCCGGTTTTTTGTGACGCTCAAGAGTCCATTGTTGAAAATCTGCTTGAGATATGAATTTCATATTTGGAAATTTTTCCTGTAACATACCCATGTTATAGTAAAAATTATAAGGAAATTGATTACAAGAATTTATTCTAGATAGTCCAACATTTGTTAAAACCATCGTACGATTAAGTTTTTCGGCGAGCTCAGTCATTGTCTGTAAATGAAAATTTGCACGAGTTTCTTGTTCTGGAATTCGATATGAGAATAAGAATTTACAAGTATCTGATCCACAATATTTTTGGTTGATTTTTGTGTCATCAATGTCATTTGAATAATCTTTATTTAAATCGTTGGATATACTATTAATTATTTTGTCATTGTTTATCATGGCAAAGAAGTCATAAAGTGTTTTCGGATCAACTACTCCTTCTTTTATAATTGGTCGCTTCGCATACTTGATGGTTATATTCTAAAAATTAAATTAATAATGACCCTAAGTGACATCCCGTGCACATTAAACTCAAAATTCATAGACAATTTAACTAACTCACGCTATATTCATTGTTCAAATCGAGAAAATTTTCGACATTATCACGACTCCAAAAATTTAATATAGTGAAAACGAAAATGATGATGACAAATACAAGGAGAAAGGTTAATTTAATACTTTTTTTCCACACATAATTCATACAATGTATTATAGAACGGGTGAAATAATTAGATGAAAGGTTCATCTTTTTTTAAAAATAAGAGTTTCGATTCGATTGGAAGTGGGAATTTTTAAAATGGTTGCTAAATAAACAAACCAAATTAAAATTTCCTTTTTTTACGTTTGTTTGCTTAAAATGATTTTTTGCTAAACATTAAATCGTTTTTTTCTAGCAGCTGTGAAACGATGTCCAGCATTTTATTGTTGTCAAGTTCTGGAAATTCTTCTTATCATGTGATAACGGTTTGCATGCATGTGGCAAAATACGAATCATGTAAAATTATGTGCGCTATATCATTTAAATTAGGGATGTTAGTAATAATAATCCTCCCGTGATCTTGACATAGTTATCGGGGGATTATCTTGCTTAAATCGGCTTTGAAAAACCCGTTCGAACACTGTTTGGAAACATATACGTAAACTGGGTTTCAAAATCTGCTTTAAACTATTTATATGCATGTACAGTCGAAGCTTGACATAACGAATCTCTAAATCTAAGGGTTACAATTCGGTATAAAAAAAATATTCGCAAATATGTGTAATGAATTTTAAAATTTATTCGTTATATAACTATAGCGAATATTAGATTCAATTCGGTATTAAAAAATATAATAAAAAATATTTATTAGTGAGTATTAATGATAGTCTTTCAAAACCTGCATTCCTTCCCGAGATAATACAAACTTCAATTGATATACCATGATTTATCTTTATGTCAGTGATTACTATCAATATGAAACTAGAAAAGACATTCCTAGAATGGATCCGGCATTTACATATTTATCGTAGACCTAATTGTATGTAACTTTAAAAAATTATTTGTACTTGGTGTCCACGCTAATTTGTAAACCTTTAGGTCTATTGTTGCCAATTTGAAGAGATGATCATATATAACTCATTGTTGTTGATCAAACAATCTACAGCAGAAACATGTTCTTAATTTGTTAATATGTTAATATGTTCAAAAAAAGATCCGGAAATACGTAATTGCCCACACCATACATTTTCTTCCACCGTGTGATAATATTTCTGTCCATCATCATCATCATGAAATAATAAGGTCACACCTTTTTCAGATCGCCATAATTCTTGTCAGTGAAGTGATTCATAGAATTCTATGATCGCACTAATTCAAAAATAGTGATAATTGTTATTGCGAAAATCGTAAATATTTATTATATATTTATAAAAATATAAAATGCATTAAAAATTACCGACTCATCAATTATTATAGCAATTTGTTTATTACGTTAAAAATTATCAATTGCTTATTATTATACTTTCCTAATATCATTGTCGTAATGAAACTAAAATTTTTTTGCTTTATTTTGGTTCTTATTCTCAATGTTTACTTGACAACTGCTTTGTCTATTGACTCCTCGCTTATGAAGTTAATGAAAAGAGTCGAGTAATTATACTAATTTTTGCTTTATAATAGTTCGTTGCATTACGTATTCTTAAAATTATTATTAATAATCTTTAAATCATAATAGTGAATTACCGAAGTTTGATAAAAAAGAGTAATTACATTATGGCAATTTGCAAAAAGGTGTGACCCTGTGATTTCGTGAAAAAATTTCTGAGATTTTAAATTCCCCATTGATCATATTTTTCAATCTGCAACGTCTATATTTATTCGAATTCTCTTTGATTCTCTATGAACCAAAAAATCTACTAGAATCGCCTGATTTTGCATGTCACAATGATCTGCAGAGGTCACATACATTTTTGCAAACTACCATAATTATAACAATTTATTTGTTGTATTTTTTTAGAATGATTAATACAGTCTTTATATTATAATTTATTAAAATACTACTATGCATTCTGTTAAATTAGCAATTGGTAAGTATAAACTTAATGACAATTATTTTAGAATTATTAATAACATTCGTTATATTATAATTTATTAAATTACAACTATGCATTCTTATCTAATAATATATTTCTGCTAAATTAGTAATACGTAAGTATAAACTTAATAACAATTATTTGTAGAATTATTAATAACGATCTTTATATTATAATTTATTAAAATACAACTATGTATTCTTATCTAATGATATATTTTTGTTAAATTATTAGTTGGTAAGTATAAATTTAATGACAATTATTTTTAAGTTTTTAAGTTATTATTTAACAATTTATATATTTTTATTTCTAATAATATATATTTTAATAAATGTTCTTGTTAAATTATTAGCACGTAAGTACAAACTTAATTTTAATAATTTTAAAATTATTATTTGATAATTATTTTTAATAATATATATTAATAAATACTTTTATTAAATTATTAGCTTGTAAGTATAAGTTTTATTATGTTTATTTTAAAATTGCAGTTTAATAATTTGTGTATCTTCATTTTTAATAACAAATATCTTAATAAATGCTTTTTTAAATTATTAGTCCGTAAGTATAAGCTTAATTATAATAATTTATATATATATGGCTTTACTAAATCACACCAATAGTTTTTAGCTATAGTTACTATTAGTGCTCCGATCGGGTCGACCCGAACAACCCGTAACCAACCCGATAATAATAGATTTACTATATGGGTCATGACCCACATAATAGATTTATTATAACCGGGCTGGTTTCGGGTCAACCCGATCGGAGCACTAGTTACTATATTTCAAAAACATACTAGCTAACACACGTCAGGAATACAAACAAAAATATTCAGTGCCCAAAAAACTTCACTCTGATTAAATTTACTAGCAAACTATTAAGACATATATGTGGTGTTGAACATCATTGGTGTGATTTAGTGCTATTGTTTTATATTATTTTTTCTAATATATGTTATAATAAATGCTTTTAAATTATTAGCAAGTAAGTATAAGCTTAATTATAATTGTTTTTAAAATTATTATTTGTTAATTTATGTCTAATAATATATATTTTAATAAATGCTTTTATTAAATTATTAGTTGGTAAGTATAAGCTTAATTATAATTATATGTAAAATTACTAAATAATTTATGTATCTTTATTTCTAATAATATATATTTTAATAAATATTTTTGTTAATAAATATTTTTGTTAAATTATTAGCGAGTAAGCATAAGCTTAATTAGAATTGTTTTTAAAATTATTATTTGATAATTTATTTCTAATAATATACATTTTAACAAATGCATTTGTTAATCGTTAGACGGTAAGTATAAGCTTAATTATAATTATTTTTAAAATTGCTAAAAAATTTATGCATATTTATTTCTAATAATTTATATATTAATAAAAGCTTTTATTAAATTATTAGTTGGTAAGTATAAGCTTAATTATAATTAATTTTAAATTGCTAATAATTTATGCATCTTTAATAATATATATTTTAATAAATATTTTTGTTAAATTATTAGTCCGTAAGTATAAGCTTAATTATAATTGTTTTTAAAATTATTATTTGATAATTTATGTCTAATAATATATATTTTAACAAATGCATTTGTTAATTTATTAGTCCGTAAGTATAAGCTTAATTATAATTATTTTTAAAATTGCTAAATAATTTATGCATCTTTATTTCTAATAATATTTATTTTAATGAATATTTTTTTGTTAAATTATTAGTTCGTAAGTATAAACTTAATAATTGTTTTAAAATTATTATTTGATAATTTATGTCTAATAATATATATTTTAATAAATGCATTTGTTAAATTATTAGTTGGTAAGTATAAGCTTAATTGTAATTACAATATTTTTTAAAATTATTATTTAATAATTTGTATATCTTTATTTCTAACATTATATATTTTAATAAATAATGTTAAATTATTAGTTGGTAAATATAAGTTTAATTGTGATTATTTTTAAAATTATTTGTAATTTTTATATTACTAAATTTTTTATTAAATTATTAGTCCGTAGGTATAAGCTTAAGCATAATTTTTAAAATTGTTATTTAATAATTTATATATCTTTATTTCTAATAACATATATTTACTAAATATTTTTGTTAAATCATTAGTTTGTAAGTATAAGCTTAATTATAATTATTTTTAATAGTGTTATTTAATTTATGCGTCTTTATTTAATAATATATATTTTAATAAATATTTTTGGTAAATTATTAGATAGTAAATGTAAACTTAATTATAAAATATTATTATAAAATTATTATTTAATAATTATCCTAATAGTATATATTAAGAAATGCTTTAGCTGAAATTATACGGTAAACCAAATTCATAATTTGAAATAACTATATCGAAATTGTTATAAATATCAGTTATATAATTAATTATAGTATTTTTTTTTGACAAGTTAGAAGAATTTTATTTTTTTGTTTCTAAATATTTTTTTAAGAATTTTTATTTCAAATTTGATTTGTTTCAGTTATATTTTATTTATCTATATTTATTTATTAATTATATATGTTAAATTTTTAGTATATTTTTATATAATATTTTTTTATTAAGAATATATTAAATTTTTAGTATATTTTTATATAATATTTTTTATTAATAATATATTAAATTTTTAGTATATTTATATATATATTTTTTAAGAATTTCTATTTGTATCCAGTGGTTATATATCCATCACAACTGATCATGCAACAATAATATAACCCAAAAGCTTATATAGCATTGATGAGAAAAAAGGGTGGCTAGACGATTTGCTAGTTATATATGACATCATGCTTTAATAATAAATATTAGAACTTCATTTTGATTTCTGTTTAGATTTTCATTTTGACATTCGATTTAATTTCGTCCAACTTTCATTCTGAATTTCGTTTTACAGTTGTTTGACTTCCATTTTCCTTTTATTTTTGTTTTGGCTTTTGTTTGACTTTCATTTTAATTTTCATTTAACTTTCACTTTGATTTGTGAATACATTATTTACTGTGTGAATTCACAAAATAAAGTGCATATTTTTATAAACCAAAACAAACTCGTTTAAACAGTAAAATATAATAACTTGAAACAAACTTGATAATCATTTACATCGCTAAAATTGTATATAGTTATTCAGTACCTCACATTATTCATGTTAATTTGGCTGGAGAATGCATAAAATTTTTAATTACTTGAGTCATTCTAGTTTGAAACATTTACTTGTTTTATGCGTATTAATTTAGTTAATTTAATATGTATGTTATACGTCAATTCACGATTTCTGTTGATTTTAAATCGACATGCATGTTAGAATTTATACTGATTTAATATTTATTTTAATATTGATTAGTAGAGAAAATATATAAATAAAATAAATTAAAATTAAAATTAAACTCATATCTCTTTCGTCCAATATGACTTTAAATAAATTCGCTAGTTTTTCATCTTAAACATTTGATATAATCAACAAAAATTTAAATTGGTAAAATCATTAGAAGGAACCTGACACAGCCGAAGTTAAAGTTTCGGCCACCGGTTGAATAGAAATTTTTTATGATGTTTTAGATGGCATTAAGTAAATCACGGAAATAGAAAAAGAAAATGCTCAAGCCTAAATTCTATTATTTAATTAATTGATTGAGATGCTTGAGAACATCCCAAGTGAGTTACCATTTTGATAAACAAATAAGCGAGATACAAACCATCTTTTTTCTTCAAAAATTTACCATTGATAAAGGTCGCTCAAGCATTATTTTCAATTTTTACATACAAACGTAATAAACAATGAATTTTCAACAAATTACTAATTGATATAAAAAATACTCACCTTATTTTTTAATTCTCAAAGCTTTTAAAACAAATAATTGATGCTTTGATATGAACGTAATAAGTACAACTATCTAATGAATACTGCTATTCATTTTTCGTTCAATAAAATTTAAATATTCATATTAATATTCGCAAAAAAATTTTTTTTATTTCTTGTTGCTGTAATGCAACTTTCGCTAATGATTTCATAAATTGATTCTGTTGCTGTTGCAACAAAAGACTTAAATTGGTAAAATCATTAAAGGAGACCTGACGCAGCCAAAGTTAAAGTTTTGGCAACCGGCTGGGTAAAATTTTTTTTAAAGTGTTTTAGGTGGCATAACATAAATCACCAAAATATAAAGAGTATGCTTAAGCATTTAATTCTATAAATACGTATCATCATTGATTGAGATGCTTGAGCGTCATTATGATCATTATTTATTGAGACACAAGTTTATAATTTCGGCGTGATAGATTCAAATTGACATACGAATATATTTTAAGATCCGATAACTACGTATATATAGTGCATACGTAAATATATCTCTGGTAGCATACAGAAATATGATACATTTAAAACATTCCGCCAGTAAATAATCAAAAATTTTAGGCTTATTAGTTCGAAAAATTGCCAAACATTTAAGTGTTAACATATCTTTATAAGTCTGATTCTCAAACACTTCAAAGATATGGATGCATTGAAACACTTCCACCACTTCAGGAAAACCATGAACGATTTAAAGAAAAGCCTGATTGGTATTTGTATGAATTGAAAATTTAGTCTATAAATCAACTTGGATATACAAAGAAAAAAAACTAATTCTCTACGTACATATTTATTGTATCTTTTTTAATATTAATGCAAATCGTGTAATATATTTATTATTAGAGTCTAATTTATATCCTGTCGTCTTTATATTTCTTGTTAATATTTATTATAAATTTTCGTACATCTAAACACAGAATATATTGAACGAACGAAATTTTAATGACGTTGACATTATCGTTATAATGATCTGTAAAACTATCATTATGATACTAAACTGGCTTTTATTTTATTATGCAGATTATTCGAAATCATAAACTTATCCACATCGGCCGAAAAATTACTCGATTATAGCTATTATCATAATTTCTGAACACCTGCTCGTTAACCGAAATCTTTTTGGTCGTTCGGAAAATTGCCTAACTCTCCGGAAACTACATCGCTATCTTCGGACCTTCAATCCGGAGGCAATGATGTAATTTCCAGAGAGTTAGGTAATTTACCGAATGACCAAAAAGATTTCGGGTAATGAGCAGGTGTCCCAGAAATTATGATAATAGCTGTAATTTTATCAGGTGTTCCAGAAATTTTGATAATAGCTATAAAAAACATAAACTTTATTTGCGAGTCAGCAATATACACTTTTTAAACCTTTACTTCTCAATGTTCATGAAAGCTTGAATTTTTATTTTGCTGAAACTGAAAGGAGCGAAGTGAAAGCCTTTCAAGCTTTGCTATATTTTAAAAATGCCCGGCTACTAATCAACATACTATAATCTAGCTCGGGCTGTTCTCAAGCGCCTCTCTCAATGTAATTAGCTAGTGATCGAGGTGACGTTCAAACACTACGACCAATTGAAATAAAGATTACGATCAGTGCTTGATCTATATCTTTCTCCGATTTTCATTATGGACCCAAGAAAAAAAGGCGTTTACTCAGTTACCTAAAAATTAGCACTCAAGACTTTGAAACTTGCCTTCAGCCGTCCTCTTAACAGTTTCACAACTTATCATACGGGTAAGGAAATGATGATCCCGATCTTGCATATTAGTTTAGCCAATCAAAACCGTAAATTTTTATTATGTGAAATATATCACATGCCGGTTAACCAATAGAAATCGTAAAATAAAGATAAACAAAATTAAAAGAAATTTAATTAAATTTCTAGTTAAAGCTCAAAATAAATGCCGCCCAATGTTGTTGTTAGATAAGTAAGCATGTAATTATTAATTTAAAAAGATTATTCATTTTTCAATAGTATTTATTTACAAAAAAAATCTCAATAAGGCCGTTCAAAGTTGATTAGTTGTTTAACGTCAATATTTTAAGCTCAGGCTCTGGGGGGGGAGGGAAAATTTAAACAAACACATATACGACACAGAATATTTGATCAAATCTTATTGGTCAACCTTAATCACATGATTATTGAAGATTATCCTGCATTGTGATTGGCTTGTTTAATTTCCGGGGGGACAGCTAACCATGAGTGGGGGTGACGTTAAACAACTATTCAACTTTGAACGGCCTAATCTATATATTTTAATTTTCTACATCTAATAAAATTTCTAACATCTTACACTATACGACATTACATTACACGGCTATTATTCTAATAAGAAACCTTTGTGATTCAATACACATCGTATATATATCATTATTTTAAGTTTTTTTTTACGCTTTTTTTACTCAACAAATAAGATTTTGTCAACGTAGTGATTATTAGTTACTTATAACTTCGGTAGGTAAATTATAATATGAAGGTTGAGGGATTCATAGGAATTCAACTAATATTATTATAGTACGGCACGAAAGCTTCAAGTTTACTTAGTGAACTTAAGTCATTTTACAAAAAGGATTATCTACTCGAGCCAACATTTCCTAATTTGGGGGACGTCTAAAGCCGTGTCCAGTCACGTGTTTTTTGTTTTTAACTAAAGTTAGGGTAAGGGTTAGTTTGGGGTT
>CAJVPZ010003674.1:0-10754 GCA_910592135.1 Racocetra fulgida | reverse complement strand
AATTTGGCCAAAAAAGTTTTAGTGACCAATACTAGTGCAATTTTAAAAACACTCTGTCAGTGAAATAATTGTTAGTAAAAGAAACTTATCAATTATTTGATTTTCAGTAAAATGATACAGACCTATTTCTATCTTGCTAATAAAATAAATTTTATATTATAACTTCAGTAAAATAGTGTTTTAAAAAAATAGATTTTGAGAAGAGCAATAACTTATCTAAGATTTTAATAGCAATCTTGTATTAAAGAGAGAAAATTATTAGAAATTTTTTATAAAAACACATACAGTTTCTTGAAATACTTATAATAATAATTTTGGCTCTGCTAATAATGAATTTAGAAGTGAATAAACATTTTATACCAAACATTGCAACTTTTATAATTCTTCAGCAAATGCATTGGTCAATAGTTTAACAGACATTAGTGTTTAATATAATAGATAGATAGATTGATAGATAAATATATTGAACAAAATTCAGTAATCCAGTAATGGTAATGATAATAGCCATTTCTGTTTATTAAGCCAGCTACTTACTATACATTGAAACATTTCGATTGGTCAATAGTATAATGAATGGCCATTTTGTTAAAAATTGCTTATTTCTTGAAAAATTGTATATAAAACTACTCTTTACACACTAACAAAAAGTTTTTCTTGATTAATTTTACTACATGTTTTCATAACTTCTAACCCAATAAAAGTCCTAGACTTAACTAAAAAAGCTTTGAAGAATTTTAACTGCGCTATAAACCTGACACATATTCAAGTATCACATCAAAACTTACCAATAATATAAACCGGTGGTTTACTTAACAACTGTAGTCTGAATAATTTTCTTAAATATATCGAACAAAATTCAGTAACCTATCAGAAACAGTAATAATAATAGCTATTTTTGTTTGTTAAGCCAGCCACACACTATACATTAGAACATTTTGATTGGCCAATAGCATGATAGACGAATACTAGAGTTTTAATATATAGAATTGACTACAGTTAACTCATGTATAATGAATCATTGCCGTTATTTTATCTAAATAAAAAAAAAGCAAATATTTACCTAAAAAAATGCGAAGCTCTATCTTTTTTTTTATCTATAAATACAACACAAATTTGATAAAAATTTTTGGGGGTACAGTATCAGAACTGATATGTAATACTTAAGTACAAGCACAAGTACTATATATAAAAATGCTGGAATAAACAATTTCCTTTTTAGATAAAATAGGCAATGTGGAGGCTCACAAGAATATACTAAAACCTTAAGCAACAAATTGAAATTAGTAAGTTTAAACAAATTTAGAAATAACTAGAAAGTACCCAGAAAATAAACATCAAGTAAAATATTATTATCATTAATAAGTCAAATTCTTAGCATAAGCCAATCTCAGTATAAGCTGCCACAATAATTTTAAAAGCTACAGATAAATGAGAAGCTTGTCAATAAGCTATCATTATTGCGAGATCAGATCAGATGACTATTAAATTACATGTTCAATTTGTTTTTATCTTGTGTTATGGTTTATATTATCTGTAAAATGCTGATATTTTTGGTTTATATTTGATTATTAAAATTGAATTGCTATAGTTATTAAGAATCAAGTAATGAAATAAAAAGAGTAATTATATGTTTCTTAGCATATTTTCATAATGTAAAAAAGTTGAAATTGTTTATGCAAATGCAAGAATACTTAAGGGTTTTCTGTTCAATAGAGGAGGTTACTTTTTATTTTGTTATTGCTTACCTTGTGGCAAAGGCTGGCTATGACGTCCCACTCTTCTTTAAGTGACTCATAAACTAAGAGGCCACGCAAAGCATTTTGCATAACCCGCTAACCCAATTTTTTCAAAAAATTTTTTTTTTTTAAATTTCTATTGTGCCAATTATTCCATTTTTGCCATTTAATTTTTTTTACCAGTGTCACCCGATGATGACCTTGATTTTCTGAAATTATCCAATAGATCCAATAAAAAAAAAAGCAAAATTTTCTGAATGCAAACTGAAGAATTAACTTGTGTGATCTTATATGTGAACATGAATCTATTAATTAAGGCTACGCAAGTTAAATTTTAATTTTGCATAATCTGTCAACCCATTTAAATTCCAATTGTTTCAATTATTCAAGTCTTGCTATTTATTTTTTTTACATAGATTTATTTGATATCACCCGATAAGGCTTTAATTCCCTTAAATTATCCAGTAGAGTCAATAAAAAAAAGACCAACTATTAATCCAACTTTTGGATTTTGTGTTATATAAACTCAAAACTAACTTTTTTATAATTTTAGATGTGTATATAGGTCTATTAATTTAGGCTATATGAAGTTAGTTTTTAATATGCCAACAAATTTTACAAATAAAAAATATTTTAAAACAAAGATACTTAATAGTTTTATTTAATATAACTCAAAAGTCTAATATTAACTAATCAAAATATATATATTGTAAATTGTTCAATATATAGCATTTGAGGATAAATAAAAAAACTTATTTAAGATTATCACTAAGTCATCTATAATAAAATAATAATATTAATGTTTAATTTAATTAGAATTTAAATATTTGATTTAATTTTATATTATACTAAACTTTTCTTTTTATGAATATATACAGTAAATTTTAAAGATTTTCCATGAGTTGGTATTTTGCTACCTTTTTGTGTATATTTAGTACACAATGGATATTGAGTAGCCAGAATTGGAATAACAATATCAGTATCTTCACACTCATAGCATAAAAGTAAAAAGATTTGTGCAGAATAATATGCCTTTTCTATTAGAGAATTACAAGTTAGCAAACACCTTTTCAAATAATTGTTTAATTGTTGGTTTATTCGCATTCAATAATTCAAATTCTGTTAAGCTTTTTGCTTCAGAATTATCACTTTCTTCACTATCTACAAATTCATTAAGATCATCTTCACTTTCATTGCTATTTGCTAATTTATAACTTTTTTTTTTTTTTTTTGGTATTAAGGTGAGGCCTTTCTCATATCTTTATTAATAATTTTATTGGGTAATAGTAACTACTAGCTGACTAATCAACTAATGTGAATGTTACTACAATTCATAAAAATACAAATAAAATAAAACTATATAGCAAGAATATAATTCATAACTATTGTAATCATCATTTTTATTATTATCTGCTAATTCACTATTAATATCAGTACTTCTATAAAATAAATTGTTCCAAATTTCTGAATCTGATTGCAAATTGTCTGCCTCATTTTGATTTAATAATAAATTATCATAATCAGAATTATTTTCATTATTACTTAATTCAATTTTATTGCTAATACATTTTTTATTTTTTAATTTTGATTTAGTAATTAATTCAGAATCACCTTCAATTTTAGTATTATTATTTGATTTATTATTAATTGATTGTTCATTCTGAAAGCCAAATAAATTTTCTGTATTATAAAATGATGAACCACATGAATAATCAATAGTATCTAAATATGCAATTAATAACTTTTTTTCTTGCTTATTTAATTTTTGTTTAGAGTAAAATAATCGCCCACATTCACATTCTGAACACATAACTGCTATTTTAACATTTTTTGCTCTTTGTGCTGTACTATTAAATGGCTTTAATTTTACTTGAGATTTTTTTTTATTTTTATTATTTGCAAGTGAAGGATGATAATATTCAGTAGTATTATTACCATATACTTTATTTAAAGAAGCATAATGATCATTGTATCTAAGAATTGGATCAGGAAAATGATAGATTGAATTAAAAATATTTTGTGAAAACCTTACAGGTTTGCAAATATCACAATCTTCATTTCCACATTTTTTAATTGAAAAAAAATAATGTCTTGATTGACAACAATGCTTAAAAAATATTTTAAATTTGGTCTAATAAATAAATAAATAAATAAAATAAATAAATAAATACTATATTAAACAATAATAATATACAATTAGACCCCTCTAAATGCATGTCCTTTCTAAATATATGTCTTCTTATAGGCTTAATATAATATAACATTTATAGATTTGTATTTCTTTAAATACTATACCTTTTAAATGCATGTTTGATTTAATTTTTAAATATAGTTTTATTATAATGCATTTTGAGAGATCTAACTATAATTATAAATTATTACCTTATTTTTAATAGTTTTCTAGGTTTTATCAGTTTTTAATATAGTTTGATCTAGCTCTAAAATAGCATCAAATATTTGATCAATTTCTTCAGCTGTTGCACTATTTACTGTTGTAAATGGTTCATTTTTTAAACTTTGATGAGCAAAAATACTATTTAAAAGATCTTTTACTGGTTGTAAACTTTCATTTAATTCTTGTTGAATATTTGGATAATTTTTAGTTGCATTTCTAATATCCTTAATTGAATTACAGTGTTTTAATATTTGTTTAAATTCTTTAGACATTTTTTATGCATTAATCTAACACATTGAAGTCCAAGATTTAATATTGTCATAACTCTTTCTACAGGATTTTTCCATGAATATCCAGGAGGTGTTCTTACAGCTACCAAGTAGTCAAGATCAAAAGATAAATAAAGAGAAATAAATGAGATTTGAACAAATAAATAATTAACTCAATGATCAGGTCCTTTATCTGTATATAAAAATAAAATTGTTAAATTTGTATTATAGTTTTGAATAATATAGAAAAGTTCTGTTGAATGACATAAAGGAGATGATACTTCAAATACAGGATCTTTTAATGCTATAAGTACACACCTTTATAAAATGAATTATTAATAGATTCTGATATATAGCATTTCATTATAATACTGAGAATAATTCCAACTTTAGTAAAATCATGATCACTAACTAAAAAAGTTTCATTTAAACCAACTAATACATGTTTTTCACGTTCTACTGCTGCTACTGGATATTCAGGTTCACCTACTTTATAGTGATGCTTGTTATTAAGTAAATAAAATAAACAATATTCATAAAATTTTATTGCTAATTCTTTTTGATATTGAAAAAGTGCTGAAGTATAATGTGCATCAGGATGGTTTATACGCAATTGTCTAGCTTGAATTATAAATTTTAATTTTAATTGACCAGTATATTGTAATGCATTTAATTTTAAGAAGATTTGGGCCAAAATTGTAAATGAACCTATTGAGTGCTTGGAATTAATGTTTCAGATAGATAATAATTAGCTACTTGTTATATAAAATTATTAACAGAAATTGCTCTTGCCAAATGAATTATTGAGCTATGTCTACAATCATCAATAGCAAGCAATAAATCAGCAGTACTAGTAAGAAAATCTTGTGCAACTTTCCAAAATATTTCATAGCATGCTGTTGTACCAGAATTATGTTCACATAAATCAGTAATAATTTTTGGATCACTAACTTGTAAAGCTAATTTAATTCAATTATCAACTTCTTTTACATTTTGATTTTCAGCTACTGCAAAATCACCAGTTAAGTCACGATATAACAAACGTAATGTCATTAGTTTAACTGAGCCTAATAAAGTTTCACATTTAGATCGCCAAAGTTTGCACATAGCTCATAATGATAAATAAGTATATCTTTTTCTAATGATTTTGCTATTTCATAATTATGTAATACTATTTCTGAATTAGATATAGTTGAAGGTATGTGCTATAAATATATTACTAAAGACTATGCTTACTGTTATGAATATATTGAGCTAATTTAAAAGGTAATCCTTTATCTAATTCTTTAATATATTACTGCTTTGACCTATTAATAAAATTAATTAGAACAAATTATTTTATAATATTAAAATTATTATTAATTTACTTATATAGATTCACTTAAAAGAAATGATTCAATATTTACTGGTTTCCAAAAATTATTTTGCTCAAAAAAATCTACTAAAATTTGATAATAATTAATAATATGAGGTTGTTTAGTCAAATTTGGCTGTAAAATAGTAAAATAACTATTATTTTTTTTAACTAGTTCAAAGCAAAGATGATTTTGTGTTGTAACTATCAATTGTTTTTGCAAACTTTTTTGATATCGAGACAAATTTGTAGCCAATTTTTCTAAAAGATTAATAAGCCAGCAAAATACAGATTTTTTAATCTATGCAGATCTTGTATACTTGAAAAGAATATTTAAATAATATGCAAGTATAGTTGTATCAAATTGTTCTCTCATTTTTTTTAAACGAGTAATATCAAAGTGTCCAATAAACTGTTCCATCTCAACAGGAATACTACAACTTCAGCTTTTTAACTTTTCTGGATCACATTTATCTACATACCATAATGCAGCAGCTAAATCTTTGACAAATTTTTTTCCAGTTGTTATTGCAGTATCCCTACTCTATCCACCATTATTTTCACGAATCCATTCAACAATATTATATCACAACTTTTTTAATGAATTTGAATGTTCAGAGATAGTAAAAGTTTGTAAATGTTTTAAGCTAGTAGCATCATTCATCATTTGTAAAAAAATATTAATTGGTGTTTCAGAATATAATGATGCTTGGTGATTTGTTTGATAATATTGCACTCTGTTTTCCCAAGCTTCGATTGCCTTAACTATATTATATTTCATACTAACAACATTAAAAGGTCCAGTTGTATTATTTGAAAAACTCTACTTTAACTGGTTGTAAACAGTCTTCATCATTCAACTGCACTTTAGAAACAATTTTTCCTGCAATAAAATTTTTATAAAACTGCTTTACTATAATATCTTTAGGTACGGAAACACCAATCCAGTTTACTTTTACTTTATTTTCTGCTTTAATTCATACAGATATAATAGATATTTTGATTTTTGTTAATCAAAAATTAATAAAAACAATGCTTTTGTATACTCAAGTTGATGAGTGATTAAAGGATAGGAATGATAGTTTAAGTGATAAAACACTGATACACTCTGAAAATTCTCAGAGCAACACTTGATCTAACTTCAACAACTTATATACTGCTTAATTAAAAAATTTTAACGCAATTACAAACAAAATATTGTACTAGTAAAAAAATAATCTATAGAGCTATAGAGCAGGAGTTCTGCCTGTAATAACAATCCAGATTCATGCCTAATTTTTTTTTTTCTCAAATTCTTGCTATTTTCGCAATTATTTAGAATTATGGCTAGTGTGTTTTATACAAAACAGATAGGCTGATGTTAAACAATAAAAACTTTGTTTAATAGCTAGCCTGTTTATGCAGATAGAAAACTGCCAGCTAGTATATAATTAGATGTATATTTTAATTAAAGTTAATACCTGCCTTATTTGATTAGTGTATATCCAAAACCATATCCATAGAATATATCATATGCATCAAGTCTTTTTGGCTGACCTTTTTTAGATAACCAAACAAGAATAAACTGCTAATGTTAATTATAGAATTTGTAAAATTGCTATAAATAACTGGTTAGAAGATCAAAAAAGCTAGACTTCTATGACAATATCTCAGATTAGACAAGCGCAAATTAAATTATTAATCATAAACAAGCTTTCTATCTATATGAACAATAATAAAATCGATAATGAAAATCTACAGTAAATTTTACTTAATTTCTAAAGCTATTATCTTATTTATCAGTCAGCCGTGATGTCATGCAGATTACGTGTGTAAAATTTTTAATATGGGATCAAATGATTGATGCACCTAAATTTTATATGTAAAATTTCGAAAAATTTTGCATTCCAGGTTTATTTAATAATAAAAAATTCATCTGTTTAATTTCTGGATATTGTTTTCAAATTATCTAGCATTCGAAGGTTCTTCTCATAAAATTTCAAGGGTGGTTTAAAATAAAATGGAAAATAATCTTGATCACGAAGTTAGCCTATTTTTTTACGATTTTTACTATTTGTTTATAAAGTTGTGTACATCATTTTACCAAAATAAGTAATCAGGGGCCGTCTATTAAATGACAGTCCCTGATTACTTATTTTGGTAAAACGATGTACACAACTTATAAACAAATAGTAAAAATCGTAAAAAAATAGGCTAACTTCGTGATCAAGATTATTTTCCATTTTATTTTAAATCACCCCTGAAATTTTATGAGAAGAACCTTCGAATGCTAGATAATCTGCAAATGATATCTAGAAATTAAGCAGACAAGTTTTTTATTATTAAATAAACCTGGAATGCAAAATTTTTCAAAATTGTACATATAAAATTTAGGTGCGTCAATCATTTGACACCATATTAAAAATGATCTGCATGACATCACGGCTGACTGTTTATGAAAATTAATATAAAGATTAAAAGATTTAATTATGTTTAAAAGTGTATATCAAAGTGGCCAGGTACTGAGTTTAAAAAGTTTGTTGGGGTTAAAAGAAGAGAAGTTTAGTTTGAAAAATTTTGAAATAATAGATTAAGAATCGGTATAGATGTTAATAGTGAAATTACAAGGAGTTGTAGAGATAGCTAATAAGATAGAAAAAGTTCTGCTTTATATGAGGATGGCTAAAAGTATATTTTTGCTGAGAATTTGTGTATAATATGATCATCATTATCAAGTTGTATCCAGCCAATACCTATAGTGCATTGGCTAGAGCCTATTTCTATAACAGAGCCATCAGTATAGAAGTTAAAATGTGATTGAGCAGAGTTAGTATTATAAAATTATTTAAGTTGATCAGCTAAAAGTTCAGACTGAAAAATATGTGATATGGTAGAGTTGAAAATTGGAATAGAGGGTGGGAGAATGGAAAGTGGGTGTTTAATAGCAGTAGAATAAATAAGATCAAAATAATTGGCATTAAATTTAAGTAGTTAAGAGGAGGTTCTGCCAAAAAATTGTGTAGATATTGTAGCAGATATATTAATTGTACAGGTATTGCTAATTCTGTCAGAATTAAGATGACATCTAGAGCAAGGTTGGCAATGGGTTGCAGGAAGAGGGTAGAGATTAGAATGTGATATATTGATATCAGTTTGCTAGTGGGTAATAGAAATTAAATTGTTAGGAAGGTATCGACGTATTTTGCCAATGATGATTTCTTGATTAAGGTAAGAAAGGAGCCAGGGTTTAGATTTTTTGGAAATATGATGAGAGCTGAATGCGAAAGAGTTTATTTATGCCTTGCTGTTGATATTGAGGGTGTAGAATATGGGAATTGTAGTATGTGAGAACAATGTCTTCGAGTTGAGTAAACCAGAAGGGTTTTTTGCCTTTGGGTAGTTGAAGAAGCCTAGGTGAGAGGCGTATCCAGTCTAAAAGTATAGAGTTATCTGCAGAACAGAGTTGTTCAAGATATAGAAGGTTCAATTTTCTAAGTTTTTTTTTAAAAATGATGTATTTGGGATGAGAAACCAGTATAAATTCAAGAGGTTGTAAGTTATATTGTATAGTGTTAGGCCATGATATGTTAGAGTTAGCAGAGATAGTAATTTGAAGGTGAAATAGTAGTTGAATAACTTTAAAGTTAAAAGTATATTTGTTAGGTCTGTCAATCTTTGGTAGAGGGTGTTGGAGTATGTTGGTAGTTGACCAAAGATTGTTTTGGAGTTGTTGTAGTCTGATATAAGTAGAGATACCTAAAAGATCAGGGTTGTTAATGTGTTGAAGTAAGTTGGTAATATAATGTTGCAGTTGAATATCCTATATATTATGTATATTGTAGAGATAAGGGTTGAGCATAGTGCTGTTAGGTGTTTTGGCTAAAATTTGGTTACATATAGTACGTAGAGTATAATATTGTGAATTCGGTATAATGACAGTATTGATTGTTAAGTGATTTGTTTGTCAGTAATCTTTTTAGTACTGGTGATATTAATTAGCTGGAATGTTTCTTCTTTAATAAGTTTAATCCGTTGAGTGTCTTTGTTATCTAATGTAAACCAACAGCCTAAGAATTTGAAAGGTATATTATAAGGTAAGGAGTTAAGAGTTGAGCCAGAGCAGGTGATGTGGGTAGGTTTTTGATTAGAAATGAATAGTGATTTAGATGGGTTTATTTGTATGTTTGCCATATTATAAAAGGACATTGCAGTATTAATGATTTTTTCGAGTTCATCTTTGGATTGAGCTATCCAAAGTGTATCGTCTATATAGGTCAGAACGGAAACAGATGTGTAAAGACTATTGCTTTTGGGTGGATATAGATTGGTTTTCCATATTGTATAAAGTGTATAACTAGTAAAGTGTGATGCGATTTTGTTTATGAGTGGGTAATAATAGATTCTTCAAAATAAAGAAGTTATTGTTTCGTCTTGGTCAATTCTGTTTTGAACTGAATAAAGATTAATAAGACCAAAGTTGGTGATAACTCTGTTGTGGCAATTAGTTAGAAGATTGATAAGGATGTTAATAAGTTGAGGTGGCATATTCAATCTGACAAGGGATTTATAGAAGAGTTCTAGATTAACTGAGTCATATGCTTTGCTCATATCTTGTGATATAAGCCAAAGTTGTTTAGAATTGCAGGTGGTAACTTTGATAATATTGTTGAATATATGGATAGAGATAGCAGTACAGTTTTCTGGAAGTGCAATATAGTTATAAGGTGATAGAATTGAGTGTTAAGAAAGGATAGTGTTGAGACAATTAATAAGGATTTTTGTATTGAGGTTTTTAGTATGTTCAAAGAGACTAATTGATCTTGTATTAAATAGATTTCCATCAAAAGTAGGTTTTTTAGATATTGGAAATATTTTGCCTTCTTTCCATTGGTTAAAGATATGATTTGAAATAATGCATCTGTTAAATAGGGCTGTAATTGCTTAAAGAAATGTAGATCCAGCATGTTTAATCATTTCATAACTGATGCCAGATGGGCCACATGCTTTATTGTTAGGAAGTT
>CAJVPZ010003673.1:0-10755 GCA_910592135.1 Racocetra fulgida | reverse complement strand
ATCGTTACTTTAATAAGACTTTAATATGATGAGATGATCTTCAAAATCAACCAATCATAATAAAGCCCGCTATGCTGGATACTATTGTTAGGATTAAGTATGTTCGTAAGAACGAAAGGAATGATAGTGGTTTGTTAGTAGTCTGGGCTATCGGAACATATCCTGTAGAACGTGAAGATAATGAGATCGAGATGATTTTATTTGTTCCCGTTAATTCTGATAAGAGGGATCCTGAGACTCAAGCTGTTTTCGAGAGGGACAAATTTTATTCTGTTGGTGGTAAAGTCGTACCTGGTTATTATGAAGGTGTTAAAAGACCGAAGGTAATAAGTTTTAGTAAGTTTTATTTTATTATTATATATACTTATCTTTTTTTTTTTTATAGATGACTGTTTCTGTTTCAACCGGGTTATCTATTAATAAATGTGTTGATTTGAATAAATGTCCACTAAAAGTTTCTTTAGTTGGAGTTCCTCAATAGTTGCCGGAAGTGATAAGAAATGATGAAAGCGCTATTTTTGGTGTTTTAATAAGTGATTATGTTGGTCAAGATTTTAATTTTATTGTTAAAATCGTGTACGAACATTCAAATTCTCGATTTTCGCACTTTAAAAATACAATTCGTCCACATGATTCGCTCGTTTTTGTTGTAGGACAAATGGAGGTTATCGATAATGACTTTTATATTTATGCGAAGGATATTAGTTATGTTAACATTCAATTTTTATCTAAGGCGAAGAATATTGATCGTAACAATTCACAAAGTTCATCGGAAGGTATTAATGCAACTCGGTCAAAACTTATTGCTATTCACCGTAATGTTATCGATAGTTCGAAGGACATTTCGGAAGTTAAAGTATCATCTGCGGTTTCAAGTGATTTTATAAATGATGATGAGTTGTCAAATGATACTTTTCCTTCAAAACGTTTAAGAGTTGAATCTGTGGATGAATCTGCAGATATATTTAATGATGTTGAAAAAGAAGATTCGCAACGTGATGAAGGGGATTCTAGTAATGTTCAATATAAAATAACTGGAACGGGGGTAGAAAAAAGAAAATACCAAAAAAATGTTCATAATGATAAAAAGGGAAAAGCTTACGTCGGTCGGTCTTTACGTAGTGCTTTGAGGTCATTTGATCCGGATGCCGATGTTGTTGACAGTGAAAAGGAATGAAGTTATTTTCGAATAGTGTAAATATTTTAGGTTAATTTTAAAGAATGTTGATATATCTATTCGGTTGCATTGTAAAATGTAACTTTATTTTATTTTATTAATATTATTATATATCGTTATATAAGATTTTATTAAAACGTTTTTATTAAGTAATTTTTGTTTTTTGGTGTTAAATTTAGCTGAGTAGTTCTGGATATACGATATTTTTAGTAGTAAAGGTGTCTATTGAGTGATTATGTTCAGTAAGTATTAAAACATGATCGCGTTGACGAACTCTTGTTAAGGCAGTGTAAAGTTGGCCATGACTAAATACTGGAGTGCGTAAATCAAGTACTACTCGATCTAGTGTTAGTCCTTGTGAGGAATTAAATGTTGATGAGTAAGCTAATCGTAAAGGAAATTGACGACGTTTAATTTTAAATGGAAAATGGGATATTCGAAATAGGAAAGTAATTCGTGGTAAATGTACAATCTGGCCTGTTATAGAATTTTGTACTGTAATTAGTCGGTGCCCAATATTAGTGATGATAACTTTGCTGTTTTTACATAGACCTTCGTGTATTGATAGATTACGCATTATAGTTGCTATACAACCACGTTTTAATGTAAGACAATGTTGGGGTATTCCGGGTGCATTAAATGAATTAAGTAATTCAGTTGTAATCGTATTTTTTTGAACCGTGTGATTTTTTTGTTTTTCGTCATCTGCAAGATCATCTACGCTATATAGATTGATTTCATTTTCTCTCAATTGTTGTAGAATAGTATTGTTAATTGAATTTACTTCTACATTTAATGGAGAGAGAATAGCTCTGTGAAGACATGTTATCGGATTATTTAATATATTCGTAGGGAAAATGAAATTAATTGCATTCTCTAGATCGTGTGTTTTTTTTAATAGAGTTAAGGTGACATTTTCTCCATCAATACCGTCACCAATATCGTCCATTAACTGTGAATATTCCGGATCTTGAGCATCCCGAACTGGTGTCTGAAGGTTATAAATTTTAAATGTATTCCATATTGGAGATGATTTAATTGATTCTAGGATTGTGGCAATTCGTCCACCACGTGTAATTACAGGGGCTACTTGGTAAAAGTCTCCTATGCCTATGAAAACTTTTCTGCCAAATGGCAGATCACATTTGCAGAGAGTACGAATTTGTATATTTACTGCTTCTATATTTCCTTTTTGAGCCATTGGTAATTCATCCCAGGTAATAGCGGATGATTCACGGATTAATTCTGCACATTCACCATTTGGGTCAATTTGATATTTACTTCCATCATCATTGTATTCAATAGGAATTTGAAATAATGAATATGCGATACGACCTCCATCATAGTTAAGTGCAGCTAAACCGGTTGTAGCACAGGGAAGAATTATTTTTTTTAAACTTCTCACTGCAGTACATACAGTATTCAATAAGAATGTTTTACCACGGCCTGCATGATCATTAATAAAGATTGTTAAAGGTTTGTTTTTACTTATGTGGTACATAATTTCTTGATATATATTTTTTTGTTCAGGATTTAATCGGTAAACCATTTTTTTCTTTTCTGAAATTAATGTGTTGTAATTATTATATTGTTGTTGAATACGTATTACTTCACGTGAGCAATTAAGTGGTTGAGGTAAGCCAATTTGTATTATATTACAACTATGTTCGTTTAAAAAATTTGAAATCCACATTAATGTTTCATTTTCTCCTTGTTGTATATTACTTGTTTTGTTAATATAATCTTTTGATAATAATTCACGGTAATTTTGCCAAGTAGCTTGTGCAGGCATTCCTTCTAAGATGAGACGACAGAAAAGTAAATGGAGCTGTGCTGGTGTACAATTATAAGATACAGCTTCAGCAAAACATTGTTCATTTTCATTAATATCATCTAATAGACCTAGAGCACGTGCTGCATCTTGAAAAGTTGGATATACTATTCCATTTACATTTCGCAAATCTTCAAAAGACCGAGCTGGACAAATATTTAAAAGCATTCGAAGGTAATATTTTTCACTTACACATGGGTGTATTATGTTCATTCGTGTTATATGTAAATGACCTTGTTTATAAGGTTTGACAATACGTTGATGATATCCTCCTTGTTTTTTTTCCAAGTAAGTATTTGAAGACAACGAATGTTGATCAATTGGTTCTTCCGCATACTTAAAAAGGTATAATTCGTTATATTTACAATATGTAAGGTTATCAAATTCGGGGCTCGATGGACGAAGAAAATATCGTTGCAAAATCAAAAGATTGTTATTATTATTTCCACATATTATTATTTGTTCATTGGGTAAATGAATCGGTAAGCATGTTACGGATGGTGATTGTGAAGTTAGTCTATATTTAAAAATTCACCAAGCTGCTTCCATAGCAGAAAGGTAACATGTATTAAGATAGTCTTTAATTTCATCAATTATTTTGTGTTCTGATTCATTGTTTTCTTCCATTTGAACACTAATCATCGCTCGGTCTGGTCCCTTGTATATATACTTGTAAAGGTAGGAAATTACATGTGATGTAGAAGCCACTTCTACGTTTATATGTGAATTTAATTTCAATAAAAGAAAAGCATTATAGGGTACAATGTTCAAATCATTCTCAGTGCGACGCCAATAATAAACATAACCATGTTCATCAATTGTAGTATATTCTTGTATTGTTTGAGGATAATTCCATCGACACTGATTATTTTGTCTTATACATCTTTGATTATATTAATGAATCATAAATTGTTTTACTAAATCGCGAAGGTAGGTTTGTTGAAAATTATTTCTCAAGGGTAATTCTGCACTTATTAGTTTATCAATATCTTCAGGTTTAAGTAAATTCAGGGTTGATTTAATTATAATATGTGCGTGGGGTAGACCACACTTTTGAAATTCAATAGCATCCATGTAATATATTATTTTACCAAAATATTTTTTTAATAATTGGCGTAAATAAATCAAACGTTGTTTAAATACACGTACAACAATATCAGGCCGATCAGCATAGTTTTGACCATCATGTAATTGTTGTTGAATTTCTTGCCAGTGCGGATTTGTTGTAAAAGTAATAAAAAGCGTTGGTCAACCTAATTTACTTACAACAGCAAGAGCATCCATTGTTTTTTTGTAGAACTATCTATATAAGAGCGTATGTGAAGCTGGTAAGTAGATATTGTTAGGATGTAGCTCTGCTTCATCACCAAGTGATTCATCTTCTTCTTGACCCCTTTTTTGAAATCTATGTTGCTCTTTACGTATAAATTGCAGACGTTCATCGTCTGCTCGGCTAAACATATCTACTAAATATTCATTAAATAGATGACCAAGTAAATGGAACCTTGGTTCTGTCATAATATGATAACGATAATAATCTACTTGTGAAATTTTATGTGAGTAAGAGTTTGTAGCATCTGTCCAATGTACTCGCCAACCAACTTCACCATACGGGAAAAAAAGAGGATACTGTAGTGCCTCATAATGCTCATTAAGAATATTGATATATTCAGGTTTGCTTTCATTAATACGCCAAATTTGAATAGATCGTTCACGAACTATAGCCGTAGAATGGACAATTGTACATGCAGCAATTTCAGTATTAGCTGTTGGTTGTTGAATTATTAATTGAGCCTGTGGATAATTTGTATTACGTAGTTGATACAATCCCTGAATAAACAAATTTACTATTGCTAACTCTTGTTCAATAAGATTAACAATATTTTGATCTAAGCTACGTTGATTCACAGTATAATTACATTCATTAGCATCATACACAAACCAATTAACTGGGTAACCTCTCGTATTAGCAGAATGAATTTGGTGATATGCACGACCATTAATAGCAAAAGCATGTAGATGTGGTAAATGAATTACACCACCTGTATAACCAAGTGTCATAAATGAGAAAAGCGAATTATACTGACGACTATAATGCCCAAAATTAATATTAGCATCTGATTCATAGAGATTTTGTAATGCAAGTGACAAAGGTCGTAATGGTGGAATAAGGCGTCTTAATAATAAATTGCAACAAAAATTTCTTGATTCTGATGAAAGAAGTTGTGATCCACATTCGAAACATAAACGGTTCCATTTAGGAGAATAAGCACGGATTCTATTATTATTACTCAAATTTATTAGTTTATCCCACCAAAATTGACTATTGTGACTATTGTTGTCGTTATTTCTAGTCATTTCATTAATATCTATAAGATCAATATTAGGATTTTCATTTTTTTTGGTGCTATGTTATGTGTATTTTGATTACGGTGTGTAGAATTCATAGATTTAGATCTCCGAGAACGCTTACACTTGCCCATGATCATAAGAAAAAAAAAAAATACTGCTATAAATTATCAAATTACACATCGCTTTTTTATTTATTATATACCCTGAAAATTTTACTTTTTTATTTTCGAATCTAGTGCTTTCTAGCTCTTGATTGAAACTTAGTAAGGTAAGTGTTGTTTCATATTTAATGTTACTATTATTATCGCATATCTTATATTCCAATAAAAATAAATTTTGGATTTAATTATGTAAATTTAATATTGATATAATATATGTTAACCATAAATGTCAATTGAGTTCAAAGTTCAATCATCATAATGTAATTATAATAACCGAATGTTGACTATGACTATATCTTAATTTTTAATTCAAGTATTAGTCATCATCATGATTAATTGTTGGCAAGTTTGGTATCAATCAAGGCTAAAGGCTATATTTACGTATCGCGTGTGTAATTTTATGCTATTACGATCAATTCTCACGCTATATCTGTTAATTCTTTATATGCGCATATATGCACATAACACATATTATAGTATAACCAATCACAGGTTATGTTATCCAACCAAATTATGAAATAAATAACCAATCAGAGCACCGATTTATGCAGATCCAAAATTCCGTTTTTTTTAGTATGTTGTTAATAACAGAGGGTATAATATAAAAATATAAATGTTAACTATAAGTCTCATTCTTGTAAATCTTTTGTAAATTGTCTCTGGTCAGAGAAACTCTAGTAGATTTTCAATACAAAATATTAATAAAGATAAAGGCAAAATGTTACTATAAAAAATAAAAAAATAAAAATAAATATTAACTATATAGTCTTATAGAAATTTATATATTTTTTGTGTAATATATTTATTTGTCACATCAATAGTCATTAAATATGTTATATGCCTACCTATACTATATATAATCTAAATAAACATTTAAAATTAATATAGCAGCAAATTTAAACAGATTTTTTATTAAGAGAAACTACCGAATATAAAATTTCTTTAAATAATTGTACAATAGAATAAATTAACATTTATTACAGATTAACTATTTTAGTTCAAATTAGAATTTTTTAATGACATATTTAATATTTGTTAATTGATATATTTAATAATAATAATACTAATCACAAATAAAATAGACTTTTATTAATAATATGAATAAAAACCAAACTATAAACCTTTATATCTTTTAGATAAAAGTCAATATTAGCATACAGATTAAAAACAAAAGATTTTTTCAAAAAAATATTCTGCACATTTTTCTAAAGAAAATTCTTAAAAATATAAGGCTTATATAATGACAAGCTTCTAAGTTTTTGATAATCTTAAATAATAACTATTAATAATAATTGAAATGAAAAAATAAAACTAAAAAAAAAAAAAGATTATTTCTTTTAAACTAATAGTATATATAAATATTACTATTACAGTTGATGATCAGATCTACAAACTAATAGCAAATTATAGATTATAAAAAGGTCAATAATTAGGTATACAGGGTGTGGCGACTTAGTGAAGTGGTCTAGTTGTCACATTCCGAATATCAAGGTCTAGGGTTCAATTCCTACTGTTGATGATATTTGAAAAATTAAGAATATAAGATATCTTTACATGTAATATAAATGCAGCCACCACCTTACTAAAAGATACATCCATTGTTTAGTAAGGAGAATGAGGTATGGAGGTGGGCAGTAAAGCCTCTATATCTGAAGGCTTTTGAAAATGACGGCCAGACTCAACATATAGAGCAGGCTATAAGTTCTTTGAAAACCGTGAGAGCCGGGTATACGGTAAGTGAATATATAAAAGATACTAACCTAACAAGTTTGTCTCCAACACCTTTAGAATTCTGCAACTTGTCTACATACTACAACAAATTTTTACAATACTACAATTTACTAATAATCACAACTGAAACTACAATTGCATCATTCTTTCAACATTTATAACAAAATATACCAACAGATCTCAAACCTAATTTGATATTTTCAATACATAACTTACACCATGAAACACATATATACCTACCTAATAAAACAACCCTACTTCAAAATCATACCCAATTAACCATAAAAACAATTAAAACATTCTTGCAAGTTCCACTTAAATCATATACTAATATATACTCTGCCACTCTAACTCACCTATTCAACGAACCAAGCATTGACAACAACCTATTTCTAGACAATGATTATGAACCTACCCAAAAAACTATCTATCATTACTAAGACAACCAACCTACATCTACAGAAACTCAACAAAACTTCAACTCTTTCTTATGTTTAAACATTGACATATATAATGTATAAGAATTTAATATGTCAGAAAAAAGACTTCTATGAAAAAACTATTGCCAAACTCACAATTTGCATATAGTTAGTCTTACAAAAACAAAGATTTCTAACAATACAAATACTAAATTCTTTAATATAAACAATTACTTCTACTATTGGTCTAACTTACTAGATACCAAAGAAGGCACATGTATTATGATCTAAAAACAATTTTAATCACACATTTATAATATCCTCAATCACCCAGGTGGTGCAATCACAATAAACTTATTCTTTAAAAATGATCATAAATTCAGAATTATCTCCATTTACCTCTTATCAACCAACACAACCAATCGCAAACTAACACAAAACAAAGTAATAACATGGATACAACAAGCCATTACCCTTAATCTACACCCAATCATCTTTGGTGATTTTAATGCAAACACAGACACAACTATATCATCAGCCATTAAGTTTCAACTACTCAACTACCTACATAGTACTAACATATATGACTTGGCCAATCACACAAACAACTTACAATACACATAGCAAAGCACCAGATACTAAACTAGAATTGACTATATATGGGCTAGTGATATACTAATACTATATCTACATAAATTTGAAATAGACAATTCATCCTCCTTAACAAATAGTGACCACCAGATCCTAACATCAACCTGGTTATTCCCATTTGCACTTTCTAAACCAAACTAGAAATCTAAATGCAAAAGAAGAGTGTTTAACTACAAATCAATGTCCAAAGAAAACTGGAAATCTTTTGCAAACCAAGTTAACACAAACATGATAACACATCAAGTTCCTACTAACATTAATACAACAGAAAGCCTTGAAACAACATGGCACAAAATACATACTTGTATCATTAACACTGCACTCCAACACATCCCAAATAAGAAAATAATAACCAAAAACTTCTATTATACATTTATTCCTAAGGCTACACAACTTCACAAAGACCTTAAAACAATTAGACATATAATATATCGTGTTCAAAAACATTTCATACACAATATTCCACTACCAGACAATATACTTGAACTAATTAACAACATTAATATTAAACATAGCTTCACTATTCAAACCCCACCATGACATCAGGCTGATCTTAGCTTATGGGTACAAAACACCAAAAAATACTAGAAAACTTTATTTAATGCAAGAACCCTCGAAAATGCACAACACCTAAGACAACACATCAATTTAGCCACTAACAACAGATGTGATCAACTACTTACCAATCCAACAAAAATGATTAATAGCATACTCAATCGATATAAAGACATAGTATACTTTGATAACATTAAAGCCAATACAGATATTATCTCTGAACCAGACAAAATCAAACAATATATATGTAACCATTATGACGAATAAACAGCATACCACAATCTTCGATCAAGACTAAAAAACAGAATATCAACCCAAGCCAGAAATACTAACAGAATGGTATGACCCAGTACTAAAAGAAATCAGTACAGATGAAGTTATACAAACAATTAAACAATTACCTAACAACAAAGCATGTGGACCATCCGGAATTAGTTATAAAATGATAAAGCATATTGGACCCAATATGTTACATGCTATTACCACACTTCTTAACAGATGCATCAATACTCAAAATATTCCTAAACAATAGAAAGAAGTAGAATATACCTTATCTCTAAAAAATCTCAATTTGATGGCAATCTTAATAACACCAGACCAATTAGTTTAATTGAACATATTAAAAAACTCTACACCAAAATCCTTACTAACTGACTTACCAAAACCTTTACAACACATACAATACTTAACCCACACAACTATGTTGCACTTCCTGGCAACTCAACAAACAATCCCATACACATACTTAACAACTTTATCGAAGATGCCACATATAAAAAAAACAGATATGGATACTTTCACAGGACATGAATAAAGCATATGACTCTGTCAACTTACACCTTCTTGTTAAAGCTTTACAAAGACTTCAAATGCCCTCACAATTAACTAACATTATACAAAACCTTCTACACAACCAATGTAACCAGGTTATTACTAACTTCGGACTTATATACTATACTTAGTAAAAGATGATATTGACCAGTGCGAAACCATAACACTCTTACTTTGGCAAATCTACAATGACCCATTAATTACCCACATACACAACAAATACAAAGGATATACCTCATCAGTCCAAGGCTTACACAACTCAATTCTACAAAATTCTAAAATAAATCTACATCAACCTCTGTTCTAGCCTACATGGATGACACATTATGGCTTAGTTCATCTATAACCCAACTTTAACAAATAACTCAAACAGCTGCATCCTTCTATACAATGGCCCATATTAAAGTAAATCTACCAAAATCTACTTTAATCTCTAACACCAATACAACACCTCAAATCAACTTTATGAACCAAACTATCCATATACAACCTATATATACACCATTCAAATTTCCAGGCTGCTGGTTTATAGCTACTCTTAAATATAGTAAACATATCAAACTTATCAAACAAGAGGCATCAGGACTCAATGACATACTTAAAACCAAAAATATAACAGATAAACAAGCTAGCTACATTATTAATAATGTCATCATTACAATTATTGAATACCACATTCACAACATAGTAATTTCAAAAACTACCTGCAACTCAATATTATCTTCATATCTCACTACAGCCAAATATAAAGCCAAATTACCTATCACAACACCTAACAGCATTATGCTTAATCACTAGGAATCGGAAACAAATATAAGTCCGGAGCATTACATTTTAAATAAACTATTATATTCTTAAAAAATACTTTAAAGTATATGCTAGACAAATTTATTAATGCATGAAGTTACAATTAATTAATAAAATTTTGAAAAATTTAAGATTTTATAAAATTTTATTAATAAAATTTTAAAAACTCTTAGAATTCTCAAAATTTTATTAATTAATTTTAACTTCATGCACTAATAAACTTTATCAGAACCTAAAAAT
>CAJVPZ010003672.1:0-10756 GCA_910592135.1 Racocetra fulgida | reverse complement strand
TTTAAATCAATTTAAATCAATTTAAATCAATTTAAATCAATTTAAATCAATTTAAATCAATTTAAATCAATTTAAATCAATTTAAATTAATTTAAATTAATTTAAAATTTTGTTTTTTATTCTAAATACCAAATTTAAAAATAAAATACCAAATTTAAAACAAAAAACATTATATCAAATTTATCTCGTATTACTTTATGAAGATACTTGCCAAATCTTAACATACGTCACCTGTTACGTAACTTACAGCCCTCAATGCTTCTTTGTAATGAATCACAGGTATCACCACATACGTACTTACGACAAATATGCATCTTTATATGTAAAAGGTTCACAAAGACGGACAATGAAAAATTATCCATTTTTTCCTTTAATTTTTTCTCGAGTTTTTTTTTTTTTATCTGCATGTAATAATAAAATAATGTGGACTATGAAACACAAGTTGACTTTTTCTAATGATGCTCACGAGTTCCTAAATATAAGAATGTAATGATAATATTAAAAAAAAAACGTGTAAGTAATTGTTTTCTCGTTTCTCGCTTCATGCTCATGTAATCTACAATATGATTTAGCTTCTTTTGTGATATTCGGGCATATAGTTATGCAAATGCTTAGTTTAATGCCATTCGGCCATAAGTTTAATTAGATATTAGATATTCGGGCATATAGTTATGCAAATGCCTAGTTTAGACGTCATTCGGTTATAAATTTACTTAAATTATTTTGCCAATATATATATACTATGTTATATGCTATGTTGTATATACGTATATACTACGTATGTTATACTTGAATGCTATGTCATTTATACTTATACTTGATACTTGGATGTTATGTTATACTTGAATGTTATACTTGAATGTTATACTTGAATGTTACATATACTTGAATGTTATACTTGAATGAAATGTTTATTTTATCAGGGTCTACTGATTTGAATAAAAATTAAAATTTGGAAATATATAACCTCCTTCGGTATTTCTTTAGTGCTTCTTTGGACATATGATTCAAAAATAGGTTATCGAATCATGCACCATATATTATTATTTAAACATTTTATGTAAGTGATCCATTCATACATGTCCATAACGGCTAGTTTCAAATACTAATGTGGTTTTCATTGGTAAGGACCCCATATAATGCCATATAATATCACATGTTCCCCATATTATATCTGTACTAGTGTGTACTAGTGTGTGTGTGTACTATTAACTGTACACTGTATTAATTATATCGCACGTACTATTATCGTGTGTTATATTCATACTATATCGATAACTGATAAATTGATATATTGATATATTGATCTATTGATATATTGAACGTATATTGATATTGTGGAACCAGGATCCGGTATAAGTCCGGTGCATGAAATATGTAATTTGATTGGATAATTATATGCCGATCCGCCAAATGTGATTGGCTGATAATCACGTGGAAGGACTGACGACAAACATTGCTGATCAAAGTTTAAAAACTGCTAAGAAATTGAAAGTCTCGCTCCGGAATACGTAATATTATTATTAATGTTAACTGCATTGTATATATTGTATGTAATTAACTTTATTTATTACATATATGTAAATCAATGAATGAATGTTATCATACAAAATTATTATTTTTATTTATTCGTGTTGCCTGTCTACCGGTAACCATAATTTCATTTCCGGTGGTAATTCTTCTTCTGCGTAAACTCTATCAGCAAAATATATCCTCCTCAACCTGCAATTTGCATGTATTTGTACTCTTAATGTTTCAACATAATTCGTACTGTAAGCTCGTCGCGTAAAATCTGCAAGGTTAAACTGAACTTGATTCCATCCTTCATCTAATCGCATGGGCATGGTACAAATGTATGGTTTAACTCGAGTTACTGCCTAAAGGTGCATAATGAAAATTATTACTTTATTCCTTTCTTCTCTTTAAAGTTATATAAAATAAATTATTTGATATAAAATATTTCATATAAATCAATTATTTTAATATTTTATATTATATCAAATATTTAATATCAAATATTTTATATCAAATATTTTATATCAAATATTTTATATCAAATATTTTATATCAAATATTTTATATCAAATATTTTATATCAAATTATTATTACCTGAAAATTTGATGCTCTGAATCGTCTTTTCACATTTTTGTCGTCCATTACTTGAACCTCGAATGTGAAATATTTTTTCAAATTTTTTACAATAAGAACAAGAATTGGAAGTTTGATCCCAAGTGATCTATTCAATTGTGCTGGGCATGTTATGTATGTTGTAGCAACATTCGGTGAAACTACTTCTATAACTATTGAATGTATGTCTTCGTCTGTCACTCGTGAAACATGACTCTCTTCATGTTTAGCATCCGTTTCTGTGTGCCATATTTGTAAAGGCTTGTTACTAAAAAAATATTAATATTAATATCTATTTCATATTGAATTATCAAAACTACTATGTTTCAATTTGAATTATTTCAATTCAATTTTTAAACCGTCTTACCCAATGCTGTATAAAATCGAAAGAAAACCTGACTGTTAACGTTAGATTAGAAGTTAGTTTGAATATTAGATTGAACGTTAGATTGAATGTTGGTTGAATGTTTGAATGTTAGATTGAAGTTAAATTAAATACTGTGAAGCTTAGTATATACCTGAAAAGTATTACGGAACATTATGTGCTTACGGTGGCTTCAGAAAATAAAAAGTTTTTTTAATTTGGGGTGAAATTATGATAATTCTGTAATTCCGTAATTCCTGTAATTCGTTTGGAATGAATGGAACAAATTTTGATTGGATGAGCATTTTTGATTGTTTTGATTGGATGAATTTTAATTGGCTGATTAAAAAAATTTTTTATCGTTATCATCATCTATCTATTGCTATCGCTATCACTATCGCTATTACTATTGTTATATATTTTATCATGCCAAAGGTTAAATCACAAAAGTTTGGATACTCCCATAATAGTGCTAAAAATGTGGGCACTTCGGCAGCATCAACGTCAACATCCACCGCAAAGGCCATGGCCCCTTTATTCAAAAAAGAATTGGGTCAACACATTTTAAAAAATCCTCTTATTGCTCAAAACATTGTTGAAAAGGTTGCGGTTTGTCTTGAGCTCATGAATATATTTATTAAAATGTTTTTTGACCAAGCTTGGCTATCATAAAAAAAGGCTGGTTTGAAATGCACAGACGTCGTTCTCGAGGTAGGTCCGGGGACGGGTAATCTTACCACGAGAATTCTTGAACGTGCAAAAAAAGTTGTGGCAGTAGAACTTGATCCGAGATTGGCTGCGGAATTGGCAAAGCGTGTCCAGGGAAAGTATGTATCTCTTAGACATACATTATTTCTTAAATGTCCTTTATATTTTTCTCAATTATTCATTTCTCAATTCTCGATTATTCATTTCTTAATTCTCAATTCTCGATTATTCATTTCTCAATTATTCATTTCTTAATTCTCAATTCTCGATTATTCATTTCTCAATTATTCATTTCTCAATTATTCATTTCTTAATTCTCAATTCTCGATTATTCATTTCTTAATTCTCAATTCTCGATTATTCATTTCTTAATTCTCAATTATTCATTCGTTTACAGGCCGGAACAACGGCGTTTAGATATAATGGTGGGAGATGTTATAAAAACAGGTCTTCCATATTTTGATGTTTGCATTAGCAACACACCGTATCAGGTTGGTACTCTGATAAATAGTAATTCTTCATTTTATTATAATAATTCTATTATAATAATTCTTCATTTTATTATAATAATTTTATAATAATTCTTCATCCTCTATTATAATAATTTTATAATAATTCTTCGTTTATTATAATATGTAGATCTCTTCGCCTCTTATCTTTAAACTTCTCGAGCATCGACCATTGTTCAGATGTGCTATACTAATGTTTCAACGCGAGTTTGCTTTACGCTTAATTGCCAAACCAGGTGATAATTTATATTGTCGATTAAGTGTAAACATCCAGTTATACGCAAAAGTAGATCACATAATGAAGGTAGAAATTAAATACTAATTACAATTAAATTTATTCTTATTTACCTTTTTGTAATTATTTTTTTTGTAAATATTATCAAGATTGGAAAAAATAATTTTAAACCTATTCCACAAGTTGATTCATCTGTGGTTCGAATCGAACCACGTAATCCGCCACCACCAATTGATTTTAAAGAATGGGATGGTTTGATGCGGATAGTGTTTGTTAGAAAGAACAAGGTTCGTTAACCTATCTTATAACTATCTTGTTTAATATATATGACCTGTTTAATACAATATCAATAATATATTATTATATATTATTATATATTATTATTGAAATTATTGAATTGTTTTAGACGCTTGCTGCAAATTTCAAGACATCTTCAGTTTTAGAGATGATAGAAAATAATTATAAAGCGTTTTGCTCCGCAAATGAAATGGTAATCATTGAATCATTTTTTGTAATCATTTTTGTAATCATTTTTTGTAATCATTTTTGTAATCATTTCTGTAAAGTCTTTATATGAAAAATATTTATCATATTTATTTTATCTAAAAAAATAAATAAAAAATAGATGATTGAAGCGAATTTTGATATAAAGGAAAAAGTTATTAATATTCTTAAATCTGTTGGTTTTGCTGAATTAAGAGCTGCAAAAATGGATGTTGATGATTTTCTAAAGTATGTTTTTTGTTTTCTGCATTGTTTCATGTTTCTTTTTGTTATTTATAACATTAAATACAAGGTTTTCTTTTTTTATGTTTATTCATTATGTTTATTCTATTTATATCTTTCTCCATTTTAGGTTACTGTACGCATTTAACAAGGAAAATATACATTTTTGTTAAGTTGTTATTATCCGGCATTGTCCATTATTACATGGGGTCTTTGCAGTAGAAAGGGCAGATACTGCCAAAAAATGAAAATCGAGTTTTTGCTATATTCGGATAAATTTTGACACGGGCTACATTTTTTAATTATAAATGGAAATGGATTCTCATAATAAAAAATCGAGATATTTTAAAAAAACTTTTGGAGGGTTTCGTACATCACGAGATTATCCGATATAACTGACCAATAAAATCACGAAAATTTTGATTAACCCGGATCAGTCCGAACAAAACAAACTCGATTTTCTCAAAATCATATATATTGACACATCCGCCCTTTCTACTGCAAAGGCCCCACATGCTTTCATAAAAGGTGATTTGCTTTGTTTATTCATTTTCTATGTATTCGATACTCTTACACTTTGTTTGCAATACTTTATTATGGTATTAATGTATTTTATTATGGTATTAATTAATCATATTACAATATTAAATGGTTATTAAGTTATTAAGTTATTAAGTGATATTAAATGATGGTATGAAAAAGATTAATATATATTACAAGAGAAATCCATTTTTTTTAATCAAGTTGTATGCATGCAATAGTTAAAGTAATTCGTTGTACGTACGTACAGTACGTATGATATCGAATCAGTATTTTGCCACCTAGATCGTATAGATCGTCATGGTTCTTAATAACCATATACAATGCAAGCAATGGTTTTCTAATTGAAAGAATGCAAAAAAAAAATTGCAACGTATCGGTGTGTGTATCAATGTGCATCGGTGTCTATATTCCATTATTTTTTTTTCCTATAAGGAGAATAATTAACGGGGTCAAGATAGATGTGTAACATTACACTACTTTTACACTTGAATAATTTTCATTTATCACTTGTGTTTTAGAATCCATATTATCGTAACACATATAGTCACGTGCATAAGAACAATAAAAAAAAGTTCCTATCTGTTCTCAAAACCCGGTTGTGTAATTTATATCTTTTTTTAAACAAAAAAAAAAAATTTATTATATCAAAAATATCTCTAAATTGAATTGTGATTTCTAATTTACACCATCGCCAAGGAGTAAACTTTTTAATACCTTTTTATTTGTCGTATAAAGTATAGACCGTTCACAATGTCTAGTGCTGCAAACATCTTGACGAAACAGTTTAAAGGTGCTTCTATTCTCTCCTTTTTTACCTATACACGACGAAAGTCGCTTTTGTAAGTTTAATAAAGATTTCGAGATTATATTTTTTTTTAAAAAAAAATACCTTGTTTGATTCTTGAACGTGCAGAGCTAACAAGTAATCCAGTACCTGGTTTCACGGTTGCCCTGCCTGACGACGGCAACGTGTTTGAATGGTAAGTCCGTTGATTTCAATATGTTTCTTACCTAATACTTTCTTACTAAGGATGTTACCTTACCTGCCCGTACAGGGATGTAGGCATCATAGGTGCTCCGGGTACGATTTACGAAGGCGGTTATTTCAAGGTACCGAGTTTGCCTCACGTGATGGTTTAACCTTTTCCAAATTTAACAATTGTTATTTGTTTTGAATAATAAAAGGCTACTCTCAAGTTTCCAAATGACTATCCGTATAATCCTCCAACCTTTAAATTTAACAATGAATTCTTTCATCCTAATGGTAAGATATATATATATATTCTCTTTATTGTATTATTCATTAATTGTTTTGTTTCGTTTTCAATGATCATCGGATAATCTTTTTGCGTAACGCGTGATTAAAATGCATTTTATAGTCTACCCAGATGGCCGTCTTTGTATTTCTATTCTTCATCCACCTGGTGACGATCCCACCAGCGGTGAGACAGCTGCGGTTTGTTTATAATGTGATTTTTTTGATTTTGATCTTATTTTAATAATTAGATTTTTAAAATTACTATTTTTTTTTTAATATTAGGAACGTTGGAATCCAACTCAAAGTGTTGAAAGTTAGTATTTATTTGATTTCGCTATTGATTACCTTTTTAAGTTAATCTGTTTTTATATTAATTTATTAATCACATTGTTATTTTAGGTATTTTGATCAGCATTGTTTCTCTTATGGGTGACCCAAATTGTTCTAGCCCCGCTAATGTGGTATGTAAATATAAATTTTTAAATGTAACATTTGTTAATCTTTTAAACTATTTTTAAATTTTCGTTTCATTTGTTTTTAGGATGCTGGGGTAAGTTTATCATAAAATATATATGTCTCAAATAATTTTATCTCGAATAATTTATCTTGAATAATTGATATAATTATCGTTACTATGATTACTATTATTATTATGGTTATGGTTTTTGTTATTATTAGGTTATGTATCGTAAAGATCGGGAGTCTTACAATTCTATTGTCCGATGTAAGTAAGCATATATACTTATTGATTATATAGTGACAGTATTGTTTACCGTATTTTTAATTTCATTTAAAAATAGCTCAAGTTGAAAATTCAAAGAAAGACATTCCTGAAGGATTAAAGATACCTACAAGTGGTAAGAATTTATTCTACATTTGAATTATTAATATAATTAAATATAATAGGATTATATTTTAATCATATTTTAATATTTTTGTAGCCGATGATTTTGTTCAAAAACAACGTCATACTGAAGATGAACATGATGAAAACTTTTGGTACGCTTCGGACGGCGACGAAGACATTGATGACGATATGGAAGATTATGTAACGTCTGAAGAAGATGAGGATGATGAAGAAGATGATTGATTGAACTTTATATAATCACTGTTTGCAACTTTCTTTGATTCATTTAAATGTCTCAACCTAGAATAATAATATTAATGCTCGAATAGGATAATAAGGATTCATTACATATTAAAAAACATTTACTTTTTTTTTCAAATCTTTTTGCCCTCTTTTTTTTTTTTTTTTTTTTTTTTTTTTTTTGTACCATAAACTTTGTAAATTGCTGTTTCTTTTCTTTTTAAACGGATGACGGTGTCTTGTTTGGTTCTGGGTACATTTTAGAAATAAAACTCGGAACTGTTCTTTTTTAAGTAATTTATGTATATTTATTAAATGCCAATTGATGAAATGATCCAGTCATATTGTATTATGTAATATTGAAAACAAATTAAAGAAAAAAAGAAAAAAGGAATTTGAAATTTGTCGCTAATTTTTTTTTTATGGCTTTTGTGGAATTAGAGATTCTTTTTATTTCATATGAAATGAACGCACTTTATCCTTTATCGTTATAACAGTTTTCTATCACTGATGAGTAGCTGATGGGTGGTAGAGATGGTGATTGATGAAAAATTTTTTTGATCTGTCATGTGATCGATCATCTATAAAGTGTTTTGATCGAATTACGATCGATCAAAAAAAAAGGGGTTTTTCCGTTGGAAATTCTACAACTGCATTTGCGTTTGTTAATATCATTATAAAAATTAGCACCTGCCTAAAGTTGTTTCAAACTCTTGTTGTTACAATTCGGCAATTCGGAAAAACCTACTCTTTATTGCCGGATTTAGCTTGAATCGTAATAATTAGATACAGTATATAGCTAATAAATTTAAAAATGATTTCTTTTATTCAATTGTCAATATCGACAACGTTTTTTATTATTCGTGACAACAACAAGCAGCTTTTTATATAAAATTTTAAAGAAAACGTACGCGCGAATTAAGTAACTATATATATCTAATTAAAAAGGAAAATCATTACGCAAAATGTAATGGTTGTACGACTAATAAAAAAAAATTTTTTACTAGTGGAAATATGGCAATAAATTTTATTACGAAAAATTTTTGTAACGCTTTAAAGATTTTAATTTCAAGGGCTAATCTCAGATAGGTTCAACTTTTAAGCAGGGAAATGAAATTAAACATGGAAAATAATAAAGGTAAAGATTACGTATTCTTGTTGGTTAACTATTTAATGAATATTCATTTTACATTTTATTCATGTTGATTTGTCTGAGCATAAAAAAAAGTGATTTGCATTTAAATTTATGAGTCGCACGAATAACGTGAAATAATTACGTACAGTACACAGTACTGTTAAACCACTGTTAAACCTGCATAACTCATACGTACGTACAAGGGGAATCCTGGTCAGCTGTGCCAGAATTGATTGATTAATTTTGCCCAAGATCACTAGCACTAAAGTTACAAATTTACTAATAATGTCATAGCGATAACCAATTCACTAAATAAAAAGCGCCTAGCTGATAAGTTTGCTATAGACTATGTTGGAATACCGTAATAGATAGTCACTAATAAGTATAAGTGGCCAAATTTTATCTTATACAGGGGGATCCCGAAATTCCGCAATACGGGTTAGCATAATCTATAGCCAAACTATCATCTGGGAATTTTTCTACTTAATGATATCATTAGCGTTAGTAAAAATTTTTGGCAAAATTGATCACCAGCCGATCGGAGTTATGATTTTCTTTACACGAGATCTTATATAAAGTTTTTTAAAACTTATTTAGGTTAGGGTTAGGGCCTATGTTAGGGTTTGCATTTAGAAATTTTAATAACAAAATCGTTCAATAAAAAACCTTTTGTTAATGCATAAAAGGTGGTTTTCTATGCAGAATCTCGAGTTATCCCTTAAATAGTAAGCAATTGCGGGCAAATTTGTTTGCAATTTTTAGTATAAATTTAATTTATTTTTTTAAAAAATTTGTTATTAAAATAAAATTTTTTTTAATAATATATAAAAAAATTTTATTTAGTTGACTAAAGAATCACTAATTAAATTATTTTATTTTTTAGAATTATATATCTATAGCTATAGCTACATATAAATATATATTACTAGAAACTGAGAACCAGTGTAAGTTCAAAGTATAAAATGAATATTATATTGTTATATAAAAAAATTTTTTTATATTATTTATTATACAAGTATACAAATATAGATATGTGGCATTACAAATGAAAAATATCAAAATTACATTATTGATATTTTTAGTAATAATATATCAAAAATATAATTTTGGTTATCAATAGATATAAATATATAAGTCTTCTGCTATGCTCCAGACAATAAAATTAATAAAATTGCTAATATCTCAAAATTTTATTACTGTATAATAATCCTATTATATAACATAAGCAAAAATATTTATTATACAATTTTATTTTAACTTAACTCTAACTCTAATCTTAATATAAACTTAATTTAACTTTATTTATTATAGTGTTCTAAATTTGTTATAATTTTTAACTTTAGCTATATATAGGCTATGATTATAAAAAAATTAATTTTATATTTTTTTAAAAATATTAATAGTAAAACTATATTTTTATCTTTATTAAAATTTGATTAAACTTTCTTATAAAAAAAATATATATAGTCAGACCTCCCTAAATACAACCTCTCTAAATGTATATATATAAAAAACCTTTTTAAATATTTATTTTTTTTTGGGCCTAACTAATATAATACTTATAAATTTTTATCTCTCTAAATATACTGTATAACCTCTTTAAATGCATATTTTCTCAAATTTTTACTATAGTTTCAATGTTATGCATTTAAAGAAATCTGATTATATTTAAATTTTATATTCTAAAATTATAAGAAAAAAACTTAAACTAGTTCATCTGTAATCTAAACCAAATTTACTTTACTTTTTATTATTAATTAGTAATTTATCAATCAATTAAAAAGGGTTTATAATGTAATTTAATGTAATTTATATATAGAAATTAGAATTTTTAAAATATAAGCTGCTAAGGGTGTGGTGACTTAGTAAAGTTGGCAAGTTGTCGCACCCCAAGCAGCAGGACTAAAGTTCGAATCCCACCAGTGACAAAAATTTGAATTATAAAAAATGCATTTGGAAGACTGTATCTTATTGGGTTGTAGAACCTGTAATGGTGGTCATACCAGCTTGTACTGGGAGGTAGTGGAATATGTAGTGTGATGTACAAGTTACACAAAATCTAA
>CAJVPZ010003671.1:0-10757 GCA_910592135.1 Racocetra fulgida | reverse complement strand
ATAATCATATATTTTTTAAACAAATTTATTAATTATTAAAGCTTAGACATACTCTGAACACTTGTGGACACTTGGACAACACTTGTGGACACTTGGATACTTGGACATTGGACAGTACCAAAAAATCCTTTGGATAGTCAAAACGTACAACACTGGTTTATAGTATTATTTTATATCGTTATTATATAACATTATTAAACAGCATTATTAGACGGCATTATTTCATGTTGTTATTATTTTTGTAACTATTTTTAGCCTTAGAATAGCATTATGATGACTAAAATAATAGCATATAGTTTTATTGCAATGATTTGCAATGATTGATATTAGTAATATAATGATTTATGGCATTATTTTCTAGCATTATTATATGTCGTTATTAGACGGTATTATCAAAAGATATATAAACCCTGCCTTTTCTCCCAAGGCAGAGGGACATTAATGTATGCTTCTCAATTAATTCTTTGAATATTTACATCGCTTCTAGGTATATTTAACTCTTCTCTTTGACTATTTTTTTGTATTAAAAGCCTTATTATTGTATAATAAACTGTAATTCTATATTGAATATATAGTAGGTTTATAGTATTTTTATTGTATTTTTATAGTAAAATTATTGTTTTTCTATTGATATTTTTGAGTAAACCTTGTCATTTTTGCCTTCTTGTTTAGTTATTTTATAGTATTTTTGTTTTAGTTTAGGCTTTTCTTTAGTTTTTCTTGTTTAAAATATTCCTTAACCACTCTTATATATTAAGTCAAATAATATATTTGTTTGACTTAACTGGCGATGACACATTTTATTATTATTATATTCAATATTTGGTTAAGCCAAGCAAACATATTACAATATGTTAATTAATAAATTAAGATATAAATTATAATATAAATTGATTAAAAAAAAAGGCTATCATTTATTTTAAGAATTTTCTATTTTATAATAGTATTATTAAAGAAGAGTTATTGTTTATTAATTTTAGAAGTTTTGGTTTTATAGTAGTATTGGTGAAGTTTTGTTGTTGTTGAGATAATTGTTATGAAGTATTAGATTTTGTAACAAAAATTTTCTGTTTTGCAGAAGAGTTGTTAGAGAGAAATTATTGTTTGTTAATTTTAAGAGGTTTAGTTGTTGTAGCAGAGTCAATAAGATGTTGTTATAGTTGAGGTTGTTGTTGTTGAATATTAGAATTTGTAGTAATAAAGTCTATATAGGATATAGTCAGACTGAAATTTTAAGTTTTTTAATCAAATATTGATTTGCTTGATTGATATATGATTTTTTTTAGATTTCTTTTAAAGATTGTAATAGTTAGTTTAGAAATTTGAATAAGATCATAGTAGACAATAATTCTGGCCAAAGTTTGTAAATCTGTAAATTTAGATGAAATTTTGTTAAATGCATTTTTAAGATTAAGGTCTGTGATTTGTCTATTGGTTGAAATAATTTTTAAATATGTTTTAAGATAGTTTAAAATAAGAATAATATTCATTTAGAGCTTAAAGTTTGAAGGTTTATTTTAGAGAGTTTTGACTTATTGGATTTGATAAGTTTTTGGTTAAATGTAATAAATTTTTGTTCTGCTTGGTTAATGAAATTGTAAAGATCTTTGAAGGGAAAGGTAGCAGAAAAAGTAGCAGTATGAAGTTGATTAGATAAAAAGATAGAATTATCTAAAGTTGGATAAATAACTTTAGGGCAGGTAAGATTTGAAAAAAAATGTTTAAAAAAATGAATAGTTAAATTATAAAGGTTGTGAATAGTATTTGGTATGAGAATTGTATATTTGGTTAAATTTGTATATATATATATGTGGTATAATGCAGTTTTAATAGCAGTATTTGTATAGTTTTGAATAAATAGAATAGTAGAAAGTTGAATTTCTTTAGAAATAAGTTTTTTGTATTTATTATTAATTGTTGTTACTATTTGGAAGTTGATATAATTATAGATTTTTTGTTTATTAATAGTGTTGAATTGTTTTTTGTAGTATTTAAAAAATTTTTGAAACCACTTATTAAATTCTGTTGATAATAGAAAAAAGGAAGAAATATGATATGTTGTTAAGAATTGTTGTAAGGATATATTGTTACAGATTAAAATGAAATCTAATCAAAATAAAACTAGAGACCTCTCATGCCTATCTTTAGAGCCTATAAAACCCACATATACTCATTTATTAATAAACCTAACTCTAAACCCTACCTCTAATGTTAAAAAGAACCCCAAAAAATGTTCTCTATAAAATTTCAAATTTTCTTTAAAAAACAGAAAAATTTTGTTTTGATCAGATTTCATTTTTTTTTTCCACTTAGGCCACACTAGTGATTCCTGTTTATTCAAGTTCTTCTTGTGAAAGCTGTAAACAATAAAACTATGACTCTGACATCCTGCAGTTACTTTGCATAACCTAACCAATTACCTACATCTACTTACAGGTGACTTGCCGCACCGCAGAGATACGATTAATTAAAATAATACCCTAGACAGAGGGCTCATCCGACCACCACCCTACAATAGGATATCACCAATCTGATGATATTTTCTTATAGGGAAGTAAAAGAAAAAAAAACATTTTACAACAAAACACAGAGGTATAAAGGAATACGATAAAAGATATAAACAAAAAAATAAAGGGGTAAAAGAAAAATAAAATAAAAAAAAAAATATGGGATATACCCATAATGGATGATCACAATTATAAGCCTGTATTGGGCTTTGTAAAAATTATATACTACTATCTAAACTAGTCTCTACTCTAATTTAACTAATTAGTATATTTAAGCGAAAACCTAATAGGAAAAAAGCTTTTCGACATCAGCACTGTACTTTAGCACTATAAGCTCTCCAGCTTCTTTTGTTTAAACTCCTATAGAAGCGTAAACAAAAGCATGCTTCGGGCACTATAGAAAAGTCAGAAATTTGCACAGTTGGTCTCGAAGCATTATTTGTCTGAGTTGCTACTTCTGAGGCATATAATCCATATATCTACATTTCATAAATATCCACGTGTTTGTTGTGATAGGAAAAAAGTAAACAATGCTGACCGATTTGGTAAGTAAACAATATGTCAATCTTTTGGAGAAGGTAAGCTAAATCGCCCACTTTTTTACAAAATTTTTTCCAAAAAAAAAGTGGAGAGTCAACGAGAATATGTGAGGTTCTTCTTGTAAGTTTTACAGTTGTATAGTCCAGTTTCTAAGTATCTACTTAATATTCTTGCCCAGAAACTTTACTCTACTTGTTCCTAGAATAAACCTTCTAGTTTGGATGCTAAACGTGCGAGGGAGTCTGTCGAAGAAAGAAAAACTTGACCCAAGGCACAAACCTACCTAATATTCTTATACATCTGCTCCTCAGTGTTTTATATATTGTAGGCTTCGTCGACAACAAGTTTGCTTAGTACAAAACCAAGAATATTGCTGTGTTCACTATGTTGCTTTTCTATATCGCTAACTGTAGTTCAGTAAATTGTTGTTGACCAAATAATCATCAGAAAGAGTTGTTTTTATACTGTAATATGATCAGATTTTATTTTAATCTGTGATATATATTGATAGTAATATTAATATAAAATTTAAAAGTATTATAAATTTAAAAATCAGAGTATTTGTATATTTTTTTTTTCAGTATTAAGGTGAGGTCATGCCTCATATATCTTTTATTAAATTATAAGTCTATATACTACTATACAACCTTGTTGCTTATTTATATACCTACTTATTGACTAATCTAAGAATACTAGACTCAGACTACTTTATCTGTGACCTAAACCTACCAGAGCCTTAATGTTCAACCTAAATTTTTGTGTACTACTCCTGTCAATCAATTTCTTATCCATAGATTTACCATATTTCTCATACTAACAACACCATACTTTTAGCTTAGTACTCAATACGGTATCTGTTACAGATCTCATTAAAAGGCACCCAGCAATTGTAGCCTCATGGTTACTTCTAATATTGGTGTTATAGTTTCATACAATGTTGATCATATACATGCAGGTCTTGCTAATAGCTACTCCTGAATTAGTATATCACAGGAGTAGGCGTCAAGACTTCTAACCAAGTTTTTTATAACAAAGTAACTTCTAAATTAAGGGTATTTCAAATCTCCTTAGTGTTTACTAATATTGGTGTTCCTAGTGTTATATTTTGTATTACTACTTCTAGTTGGATATAATCTTGCTGTTTTTTGTTATGTTTTAAGCATACTCTAAGTTGTCTGCCAATCTCTCTCTATTTAAATAGTTTATTTTTTAATTTAGTATCATATCAATGCCAGAGATGCTTCCAATTCTAGTTAAACTAATCCTTTACCACAGGTTATCTTCATATTCATCACTTTTCTCAACGTTTTAGTTTTGTTACTATTATATCACTTTCTCAAGCAAGTATTCCAACTGCTAGAGATGTTGGTGCTACCCCAGTTACTCCTAATAAAGGACTTATATGCACGATTTTTGTGTAATAGTACTTTCTGTGGAGGATACATACGTTGGCACCACTTTACAATTGGATCTCCTTTCTGAGAATTTCTTTTTTTGATTTTGTACTTGTACTTGAACTTAGCTACAAGGCTTCACATCTAATAGTAGAGTCTCTTTCTGAATTGCAAAGGAAAAAATCTTAGAATTCTTTGCTTCTAGCCTAACTTAGACTATTAACCTTGTCTGTGTGAGTTTGGCAGCTTAACCACTAAGCTATAGAGCCCAAACATGAGTATTTATGTATTTAGTTTGATTAATATGAAAAAATATATGTAAATATATTGGTTTAAGTTTTAAGTCTTAATATGGATGCAGACACCACTTTACTAAAAGAAATATCTATTGTATTTAGTAAAAAGAATAATGTAAGTAGGCAGATAATAAAGCCTATTTACCTAGAGACTTGTTTTAATGATGGTTAGACCCAATATATAGGACAGACTACAAGTTCTCTAGACACTATAAGAACTGGGTATACAGTAAGCAACCTTGTAAAAGATACTAATCAAACAAGTTTATCTTTAATATCATTAGAACTCTATAATCTGTCTATCTGCTATAATAGATTTTTAAAATACTACAAATTACTTTCTATAATAATATCTACTATATGTTAAACTACAACATTAATATTAATAATCTAATTAATAATATAAACAATTTTTCAAACAACCTCAAACTAAATATAATCTACAATTTTATTCCTATAAATTCTAAACTATCAACTATTCTAAGTCTCAAAAACAATTAAATACTTTACATTGAACAACTTCTTACATCTAATAATCAATATCTACTATTATAGAACAATATATATCTTTAAATATATAAATCATCTAAAAGACCAATTCTCTCTTGATACAAACATATTAAAAATCTAATAAACAACAATTTTTTACTCTCAGTTCAGCCATCAATTCAACTAGAGAATATTAATCCATTTACTAATATGCTTATATTAATTTCAACCCCAACTACAATCTCTAAAAAAAATAACTGATCGATTCTCTTCTTTATATCTAACTTACAAATAGGAAAATTTATTTCTATAATACAAAACAACTTTTCTTTCAAAAGCTACTTTATTTTTCAAAAGTCTTCTGGCATTATAACACTTAAACCTTCTTCACAAATATCCACAATCTCCTTTGCATCTATAGTCAACTTTCTTTGTAAAAGTCAAAAACAAAAACAGACCTACAAACTCTTAATCAATTATCAAGAAATATTATCACTATTACAAATTTCTCTCTTCTTACACCATCCTATTACCTCAGAAAATACATATATTCAAATACAAAACTCAAATAATAAACTCTATTATTACTTCAGCATACTAAACAGAACTCATCAATATCATATCAACAAATAAAACTAATTCTACCAGAAAATCTTCACTTTTATATAGATGCATCAATTAAAAATACTCAATCACCAAATTTTGAAACTGGGATCAGTTAAATCTTAGAAAATAATACTAAAATTAAATTTTTTGCTAATATTATAAATGCTTCTAACATTATAAGAGCTGAATAGAGCTAAGATTCTTTAAATATCTATCACGATTATTTAATAAATATTTGTAGATTTTAGGTGTTCGTGAATAATAATAAATGAATATATACATTTTATATAGATATTCATAGAGAATTTACAAATATTCAAATATTAATAGATAATTTGCAGATATTCAAAAAATTCACAGATATTCATAAAGAATCTGTAGATATTCAGAGAATTTGCAGATATTCAGAAAATCTCACATGATTTTATTTCTTATATTTATTAAATATTCTATAAAATATTTCTACAGATATTTACATGGATATTTGTACAAAAAAAATATTTGTACAGAATATTTATACAAATATTTGCACAAATATTCATATAGATTATTCGTACTTAAATAATTCTCAACTATTTATAGATTTTGTATAACAGAATATTTATATACTATTTGAATATTCATTTTATTTATAAATATTTACAAGTTCCAGCTCTAGAGCTGAACTAGCACCAATCATATTTATACTTTTTTTTTATCACAAAATCTATATATACATATTTACTGAAAAACTTAAAAAACTCTTTTCATTTATCACTTGTATACAAAAATTTCGTCTAAAAAACTTTTAACATTTTCTTAATTTATACAAAATTTTATTAAGTTACAACCTCTTAGCTCTTAAGTAAACTTGTTTTGCTACTGATTTTATATATACCTATAAAGTTTTAAGTCTTTATCTTTTACTATTCTCAAAATATTCAATTTATAAGGATAGATAGATAAAACTCTGTTCTCTCTCAAAACTTTGCTATTTCTAGCAAATTGGGCTAGAAAACATCTTTTTTATATCATAATAAAATTTGCAGAGCTTATCTCTGGCTTTAAAACAAGCTATAATACATCAAATTTAACCTAAATTTGACTATTTTAGAATTTTAAATATCAAAACTCCTTTTCTCTGCTCTTTAAACTTCTAAAAGTTCTTTCCTAGTTTACTCTATCAAAATCATTTTTTGTATAATATTTGAACCTATAAATCTGACTTGCTTACATCTGACTATATTAACAATACAATCATCCTTTTTTTAGCAAATTATTTTACAATTAATTTATATAAAACAACTATTGTATTTACTATTCATTTTACAATTAGCTTAGTAATGTTACATAAATATTGCCTAATTGTATAACTTATGTAATATATAATTTGTGTAATATATGACTCATACAACCATAGACCCAATAGATTATACAAGGTTATACAAGCCACAGTAGCTATAACAATATCACTGTAAATATTTGCACCTTAGTAGTAACTTTATAATTACATTATAACTCATATCTTTAAATTTTACTAAGAATAATTAACCTGAGTCCTTAAGATAAGATAACTATAAGATGTCTACCTTAACAGATATACAACCAGATAATCTAAATCTTGATTACTTTTTTGAAAATTATCCAAAAAGCTTTGGAATTAGAATATATGAAGAACACCTAATACACTACATTCTATTCCTAATAACAAAAAATCTAAAAGTTGTATTACAACTTAATTTAGAGAAACTATCAAGAGTAACCATTACTTTAAAGCCACAACAACTAGTACTACTGTAAAATGCTTGTGTGGCAAATACTATACACACTTTGTATCAGCTCAAAATTTTACCTATCAAAAAAGCAAAATAATTAAAATTATTAAAAAATCTGCTAATAAGAGATCCTTGGCAACTTTCATTACAAACTCTACTTTGTTTATTTCCTAATCATCTACATTCTTACCCACACCTACTATGCATTATCATATCTGTGCAAAATGCAATATAGTGATCAATTGCAAAATTATTAACAATTAACATTACTTGACACAAGACACAATTTTAGACAATGATAAAATCTACTACAAATCTTATATAAATATATCATCTGATCCACAGCAAGGGTTCTTCAAAAGTAGCTAGTTTTTTCCACAACTTAGACAAACACTTGCTGTTAACCAGCCCCACAATTCTTTAATTTTTCAACTTGAACTTTTAACATCAACTACTAAAACAACTCATAATGATAATATAGATATTGATAATAATAACTTTAATAATAACAACAAATAAACAAATAATACTAAAGAACAATGAGATAGCAACAACCAGAATCAAACCCACAATAGTGACCAAGATCAATCTGGTTATAATAACAATAATGATCCAAATATCTCTAAGGATAATCCATCTAATATTCAAACTAATTTGTCTAATACAACTAACAATACATTGCAACAATTACAAATAGATCAACTCACCTCTAACCCAGACTCAAATACTAATCAACCAAGCCAACATTTAACTAGTTAGCTAACTTTCCAGTAATACAAAAAATGAAAAAAATAACAAGCTCCAAAAAGAACTTGCTACAAAAACTTTTCATTTTCTTAAGTTATATTTATTTGACTTTTATTCTGGCAAAGAAATCAAAGCAGTAACAACAAATTGCAAAGCATTTAAAGTGAGTTTTTACCAAATTATCTGCAAAATGGCAGGAGAAAGGCCATAATTTCTAATAGATTTTATCCAAAAATATAATCTAAATATCAATAAAGCATTTATCATTCCAATCTCTATTTTAGAAGAAACACTTAAAAAACTTATTTTAGTTTTTACAACAGTTCTTTTTACTAAACTTAACTATTCAGAAATTTTTGTTTCACTAGCTACAATTCCACCCTACAAGTCTCAGAATCATTTACAATTTTGTATTAATCTCATCAATATATATCTATACCTTTTTTAACAATTATCAAACTATTAACTATACCAAATTTTTTGAAAATATATATCTATAATCCAAGTATTTCAAAATTACTTCACTGGTCATTAAGTATAACAAAGAAGACAATTATTTCAAAATATTCATGAATAGCAGATTCAATATTAACCTTAATTTTAATATTCTTAAACTCTTTTTTTTGAAAAACTTAATATACCATCTTTCAAAAATTTTCTTAAACATTTTGACAAATAGTTTAAATCATTCTATCTAAAATATAACTAACAATTTACTGACCCTCTAGATGAAATAAAAGTTTGCAACTTCCTAAAATATCAATTTAGACAACACTTTATTTCACATTTTAAGAAGTTAATCCCAGTATCTATCCTATTTACAGAATCTTCTAACTTTCAAGAATACTATAACGAATGTATTAAACATGCTAATTATTATATTCTTACTTGTTCAGATACTCTATGCAAATATTTAGAAAAAGTTGAATTTAAAAACAAAGGCAAATCATTATTAACAGAATCTGAAACACAAGACAACACACCTCCAAAAATACAATTTCAGCACAACTTCAATCAATTATATAAAGAACTTCTTACTGTATCATATGAAAAATAAACTAAAAAAGAAATTCAAATAGATGAATCAATTTTTCTCAAGAATAAAAAATACGAAGCTACTTTCTTTAAGCTATTCTAACCAAAACATTAAATAACTTAGCATCTGATACTAAAGAATCGCAAAACTAATTCAGTAGAAACTAGTAAAAGTAGATGTAGCTTTTTCTTCTACTTGTATCTAGAAGCATATTAAAGAAAAGCAATGATAAAATTATAAACTTACAAATCTAAATAAGAAAGAAGCTATTAACCTTCTAACAGGAAAACCAATCAGTACTGACTCTCTTGCAAGAGTCATAATCTGATTCAATATCTATAATCAATGACTCATATATCTTCAAATAGTCAAGCATTACTATGAAATTGGCTACTTAAAGGCAGATAAATATCTTCATGAAAAATTTAATATTAACTTCCAAATCCTATCCTTAATTAATATGTATCTTTTTCTTAAAGAGACACCTTTTCAATAAATTTGTCTTCTACATCCATAGATACAGCTACCACCTTATTAAAAGAGAGATACCCACTATAATTGATAAGGAAAATGATGTAAGTGGGTAGACGGTTAAGCTTATTTATATGGAGAACTATTTATATAAGAGCCAAACCCAATATACAAAACAGGCTATGAAATCCTGTGCAGCTGTAAGACTCGAGCTTAAAATAGTAAGCAACTTTGTAGAAGACAACCCATCTAAATCATCACCAATATTATCAAACCCACATGATTCAGATATTTTTACAACTCTATAAACCTTTTTCATCTTAATAAATCACATATAATTACATACAACTCTAATACATATTACAATAAAATTTTACTATCTCTTAATCTTTCTATACTTCCATATCCTTAAACTATCAGTTCCTTTATTAGACATCTTGAATCCTTCTACTTTAACCTTAATAATATATACAACTTTACATTTTATTTATTAATAGATTGAATTTACCCGTACTATAGTAAATCTAGTATATTATACTAGATTTCATACAGTACATCATTATATCTAGTTATCTACTAATTTTATATAATAATTATATTTTTAAAAAATTTTTATAAGTTCTTTAAATAGTTGACAACTTGTACTTAAAAGCTTATAGATTATAATTTGTTTTTAAATTATTAATAAACTTTTATAATTTACAAAATTTTGTACAAATTTAATTAGTAAATTTTTATATATTAAAAATTAGTAAAATTTCTACTATCTATAAAAGTTGTAATATATTACTTTAAATTAAAGAAAAATTTTTTTAAAAGTTAAATTTTTTATGGAGACCTGTCGCCATAGCGACCCTATATATAGCAGCCAATCAAATTTAAGGTTAGTAAATTTTATTTTTTATTTTTTATTATAA
>CAJVPZ010003670.1:0-10757 GCA_910592135.1 Racocetra fulgida | reverse complement strand
CCATAGAGTATGTACAAATATAGAAATACATTCAGAAGTCACAAGGATAGATTAACCAATCAGACACAAAAGAGACATAGCATTTTAAATGCCTGTAAACCATACACTACGTACTTTGTATTTTACTCTGTTCCTGGTATTTCACGTAAATAAGGTTTTTTTTTTTTTTTTTTTTTTATAGAGTGAGGCCTGGCCTTGGTTTTTATTGAATAATTATGCGTTACATTATTTAAATGGATTTCATGAATTTTTACAGAGACCTACAGCTAGGACTAATTTATTCTCGGTCCAAAGCTTTACTAAAATGGGCTACCTGGCCTCCACTAGATTTAGTTTAGCTATATATGATGAAGATATATTAGTTGTGGGGAACAGAGTTTCCCATTTGTTATATTTAGTTGTACTAATGTGCTATATAGAAGGGTGAGTCAAGGTTATAGCAGTAAATGTATCAGTAAGGGTTTATTCTGATGTATGCTTTTACAGCATTCTAGCCATATATATTTAGTTGATATCTTATATAAGATTTTAACAAATGTTTTGTTGTGGGTTGAAGTGATGGTCTGGATATCCTTTGGAATTAATCCTTTTAGTAGCAAGGTATTAGATGTGTCTATACCATTTACGAAAAAATGTTGTACTAGTGTTGCAAGGTCTGGTAGCTGGTTATTATGTTTTGAACAGTATTTTATAGCTGTCTTTGTTATCAGTTGGTGTAGAGTTGTTGGGTTTATTAAGCAGATCAATCAATAGGTGCTGTCTTTAATTGATGGTGCATCTGTTACATGTTGGGTTTGTATATTTCTTTGGATATTGGTAGTGTAGGTTGAGTAATGTTGGTAGCTCATTTAATAGAAATTTAATTTTGAAGTTCTTTTTTTGTAATAGTTTGGGTGTGTAAACCTTGTATGCAGTTTGTTGTTATAGTTAATGAATTGGTGAGTACCATTTCAGTTTGTGTTTTGTCAAATCTCTCGCCAACTATTTGTTTTGTTAAGTGAATACCACTTAGCAGTGTTTATAGCATTTTGTAAATGTTATATAAATCTGCAAGTTTTGTGTTCTACTGGTATATTATTCTATGTCAAGTAGAAGTTACTGTTATCTAGTGCAAATAGTATAAGTTAGATTCTGTGCTGCTGTAGAGGTATGGCTAGCTGCATTGTCTTTTGAAAAAGTGGGTAGTTTACTTTTTGGTCTATAAGAGTAAACTGTATAGTTAAATTTTTTTATGCAATGAGAATCTAAATGTGTTGCTTAAGAGGTCAATAGTTGTGTTTTTGAATAAGAATATTAAGGTTGTTTGAGTATTATATAACTAAATTAACATACTTTATAGTTGGTATATATAGTTATCTTACTATTATGTGAAGCAATTAAGAGGATTGATATAACTCCAATAAGGTATGCTCTAGTAGTAGATGGCTAGTATATTATTGCTACTGAGAAAGATATATTAGTTGATAAAAGAGTTCAAGCAAAGCTTGCTTGGCTATTTACAGTATTTGTGTTTGTTGTATTGGCATATAAATATAGCTGTAGGTTTTTTGTTTAGAAGTTGATTTTGCTAAGATATTGAAGGCAAGATAAGGCTGTGCTTATTGTCATAGTGACTTTGGTTATACAGGGTCTTCATTCCTTCTTAATTCCAATTCTGTTTGCTTGGCTATATACACAGAATAAGAAAATATTCCAGATACTTCCACCACTATTCAACACCTTATAACTATAACAACTACACAGTATCTTTATTAGAATAAATTTCCAAAGTAAAACTTAATTCTTTTTATTATTATTAAGATCATGATCTATATATTACAAGATTATTTTCAGATATATATTTATTTAGGTTATACACATTAGACCATCATCTAATTAGACTTTTAATTAAATTATACAAATTTTGATCACACCATTTATACAAGTCCTGATCCTAATCAGACCCCTGCAGAATAAATTCCCAGAGTACCAAAATACACTGTGACACAAGCTAGACTCCAGGAACTTTGTTCCAAAGTTTCAAACCTATGCAAAACAATTCGTCCTAACAGAAATTATACTCTTACAATACCTAACATTACTACCAAACTAATTCCACCTAATTACTCTAATAAATGCAATACATTGTTCATTTAACATCTATACAAACAATAAATTTTTTTTTTTCAACTGTATTAATAATTTGTTAGTTCAACTTCTGACAAACCCCAGCATTATACCTTTTAGCTTGCGCATATTCAAACAACTCCCAAATATCGCATTTTCCAATCAATCACAACTGATTATGTGATCAAGATACAATCATTTAAGAATTCAATTTTTCTACCATCACACACTTTGAGCTGTCTCTGTATTCAATTCATTTTACTATAGCACTTCATAGCCTTATTCTCTAGGCTCTGATATTGGCTTCGATTAATGCCACGTTTATCTATAAACAACATCTCATTTTCAATTGTTCTTTTGCTTACTTTATCAGGTACTGTTATCTCAGAATTTACATACTATTCACCTTCAATAGCTTTATCCCAGAGCATTCTATCAGTGGTTTTAACAGACTCTAAGTACTATTCAATTGCCTTCCTTTCATCTTTGGAAGTGCCTATACCTTTTTCATAGTATAATTCAATGTTGAGCCTCCTATTAGGATATTCACTTTCAGCTGATTTTAAAAACTATTTGAATGCTTTCTTTTCATCTTTATTGGAGTTCTCAGTGGCACCACTAATCTCACCAACATAATTAAGGCCTTCATGTTCAATCATTTTATTATCTTCACTAATATGAACCATTTCAGCAGATTTTTGGTAATGAATAAATGACTCATATTCATCCTTGTCAACTCCAATTTCATATTGGTAGCAATACCCAACATCATTTACTTCATTAGCTTTTCCCATATTAGCAGATTTTTGATGATAGTTGAAGGCTTTATTTTCATTCTTTTCAATGCCGATTACTTGTTGATAACAATCACTAGTAATATTTATTTCATCGGTGGCTCCCATCTTACAAGGTTTCCGATAATAGATGAATACCTTTCTTACGTCCTTTTCACTACCATTTTCATAATGATAACAATGTTTAACAAATGTTCCATTAGCAGCATTGGCAGGATTTTGGTAGCTATTGATTGCCTTATACCAATCCTCATCATTCTTTATTTCATATTAATAGCACTTTTTAGATTTATTTGCTTTACCATCTGCAGCTTCACCCCATCATTATTAATTATGAATTCTTTGGCACCATTCAATTTTCCTCATTTTTTCAATGTTTCTACCAAACCTTCCATCAATATATCCAATTTTGTGATCACATCTAATGGAGCCTTCATCAATACTATCATTTCATCTTCACTGACTTCATTGTCAAGTTCACCAGCAACTTCACTCTTTTGGGCTATTTCATCATTCAGATCAGATGAGTATTCAGGTTCTCCTTCATTCATTTTATACATTTCATCATTTTTCGCTATACTAACTATCACATCCTTTTCTTCACTTTTGTTAACATTCGATATATTAATATTATCTCTATTAGCAGCCTTCTGGTAATCAAACATTTCACTTTCATAATCTCTAATAGTTCCTTCATATTGTTCATATTAGCAGCTTTTTGATAGTAAATAAATGCCTCATATTTATCCTTATCAATTCCAGTTCCATATTGATAGCACAATCCAAGATCGTCTTGTGCTTTTAGGCCACCTTCAACAGATTTTTGATAATGGCTGAATGCTTTAGATTCATTTTTTTTATCTCTAACCCTATTTTGATTACTACAATCAACATTAAATATTCTATTACTATGTTCCATATCTGCAGAACTTTGATAATGCGTAAACACCTTCTTTTCAGAACTTTTTGCTATGTTTTTCTTTTGTTCCTCCTTTTACACTTATGATATCTTTATTGTCCATACTAACATTTACCATTCCTTTTCTTCTTAATTTACTTCCCTTAATATTCTCATGTCTCCTAGCACCATTGTTGTCTAACTCTTCAAACCTCATAAACCTTACATCATTCACTTCTGGGCTTCTTGTCGAACTTCCATTTCCAAACTTTTGAACTAGACAATTACAAATTATGTGTTCTTTCTACATTCGTAGCATAGCTGAGGTCTAAGGTGACGTCATTTCACTTGCACCAACTCCAGGTTTTTCATGATTTTGATAATTACTCTAACTACAACACCAATTAACAACACTAGGCTTTTGAACATTTTCTCTTTATTAACACCAAATAGATTCTTTGTTTTATCTCCTATTGCCCTTACCTATTCACTAACAATAACCTTTTGATTTTCTTTTACAATGTTTGATCACAAACTTTCAACACAACAATTGTCACCAGCATCTCTTAAATTACTGATCACAGTAAGTTTTACTTGCTAGGACTTTCTTCACACAACACAGTACAAGTCCAATTTCAACTAAATTCAGTGAGTAGAGCTGTTCAACTACCCAGGCTCTTGTGTTGTAGCAACTTCAATTATACAGAGTCTTCATTCCTTCTTAATTCTAATTCTGTTTGCTTGGCTATACACACAAAATAGGATAACATTCCAGATACTCCCATTATTATTCAACACCTTATAACTATGATGACTACACAGTATCTTTATTAGAATATATTTCCAAAACAAAACTTAATTCCTTTTATTATTATTAAGATTATGATCTATATATTACAAGATTATCTTCAGATTTATATTTATCCAGGTTACACACATTAGACTATCTTCTAATTAGACTTTTAATTAAATTATACAAATTTTGATCATGCTATTTATACAAGTCCCGATTCTAATTGGACCCTGTGCAATGAATTTCTGGAATACCAAAATACTCTGTGATACTATCGCAAATAGTTTATATAATAAGTTATTGGGAGTAATAGAACCTTGTGCTATATTGTTCTTGGTTAGTTGGTATGTATATTTTACATTTAGTGAATTAAGCTCAGAGTGGAGTTGTAATAGATTATTAATATCTGTATGAAGTTATTTTATACTAGTTACCTTAATAATAATACACTGAGTGATTGGAAGAGTAATAGTATATTGGTAGTATAAGTTTATAGCAGATGTATAAGTACAGATTTTATATTTAATTAGTAATATTTTAAAATTATTTATAGTTAATGATAGCACCCAATGTGTAATCTTAATTGGTTGTTAAGCATTGTTGTTTTGTTACTTGGCCTATTATGACTAGATTATTGTATTTGCTAAGTATTCATACTCCATATAAAAGTGTGTTATTGTTGGTTATGAATGGGTTTGAATTAACAGTTGCAATATATAGAATTGTTGAGTCTTAAAACATGACCTACAATATAGTAAACCATTTAAGGATGTGCTCTGAAATTGTTTTGTTTATCTTATATAGTATATAGTGCTATTAAAGGAGATATATATTAGTATGGTTGGTGAGCTGTTTTATAACATATATGTTTGCTTTGTTTATATATGTTTTAATATGGTGTGATTTTTTGCAATGTCTAATTAGTATATTAATAGGGGTTCTAGGATGTGTTATGCAGATTGGCCAAGAATTTGGTAAGTTAAGAATATTGATGTTAAGTTTATATACTGTGTAGATAGTTTATGCAGTTAGTATATTATGATATGTTTTTGGTAAGATAAACTGTGATGATTATAAAATATTTGTTGATGAATAGGTAGCATTTTGAAAGTGTAGATATATTTTTATAGGTTTTGCAGTAATGGGATTGTTGAGTTGATTATGCAAGACTAATATGTAGTTTTGTTCTTGTATGTCCTGTAGTTGTCTTAAGCTATAGATTTGGTGATAGAATGATATTAAGTTAGTGACTATTGTTGCTAGCCCTGCATTGTGTTTGACAACTTGTGTGTATTGATTAGTTATTATATGGTTGCTGTTTTCAGAAATGTATGTATTAAGTGTTCTATATAAAAATTATAGTATAAGTACTATATTTATTATGTAGATTGTCTGCTTTTCTGTTATCTTTTCTTTTTTAAAGTATTGATTAGATTGGTAGCCTCTTTTGTGATTTGTTTATAGATGTGTTTGTGATTGCTAGATGCTATAAACCAGCATCCTAAATATCAGAATGTTTCTTTAAGTAGTATATTGGATATGTTTATATTAGCGAAGATAATAGAAGGATTTGAATTTTTGGTGTTGTTGGTGACTAGAACTGATTTTGTAGGATTAACAGTAATATATACTATATCATAGAAGGATGAAATACAATTAACAATTTTTGAAGTATCTATTTATTAGGGCCTAGCTATAGGATATCATCTATATAGGCTTGTATAGAGGTATAGTATATTATTGGATTATGGTTAAGAGATAGTGTGATTATAGTATAGCTTTAGAATTTAGAATATATAGTAATGATGAGTGGATCATAGTAGATGCACCAGAGAAGAGGTGTAATAGTTTTGACTTGATCAATCCTATTATGTACTGGATAAGGCAAAGTTAGTCCAAGGTTTGTTATAACTGAGTTTTGGCAATCTGTAAGGATATTGATAAGTAGTTGTTGTGTTTAGTTTGGAATTTGTAGCCTGTTTAGTGCATGCTGAAGTAAAGGTAGATATACTGAGTCATATGCCTTGCTCATATTCTATAAAAGAGCCAAACCTCTTTGTTTTGGGTCTAAGCATCTTGCAGAATATTTGTAAGTATGTGGATTAGTTGTGTAGTAGAATTATATAGAGTTGCTACAAAGTTGTTTAAATAAAGTATTGGATACTGCATTATAATTTGGCTAAGCCTATTTGTAATAATTTTTATAAAGATTTTATGTGTATGCTCTATAAGTGTAATGGGTCTTGTATAGTTGACCAGTAAATATAGGTTTTTTAAATATAGGATATATTTTACTATGTTTCTATATTATAGAGATATCTGAGGTTTCTAAGTATTTGTTAAATAGTATTGAATAATTTGGTAATATGAGGGTGAATATGTTTCAACATCTCATTGGAGATGAGTGATGGTCCTGTGGCTTTATTATTAGATAATTGGTTTATAGTTTGGGTTATTTCCTATGTGTAATAGGTTGGGCTAATATCTGATATCAGGATAGATCTATATGATATTGTAATATATATTTTTGTTTTTATTGCTTCCAAAGTATAGAATCATTAGAATTGTACTTTGACCAATTTTTAAAGTGATTTCGAATTTTATAAAAATCTGTAATAATTAAATTTAGTAGCTTAATGTTTTAAAATATTACTGTATCAGTATGCTATCAAGAATACTATTAATTATTGTTGTGATATAAGATATAAAATTGTCATATCTTTTATTAATGAACTGATGGATATGTTGTGAGAAGGCTTGTTGGTTTTCTGTTTCCTATATCTGATTTAGAGTTTTTCAGTATGTTTTCATTATATTGATAGTTTGTGTAATATTGTCACTTGTAAATCTAGATCTGTAATAAGAAGGTTAGATAGCTGCTGTATAGTATAAATTTTTGATTAATTGCTTAGAGCATAGTGTTATAGTTATGCAAATAGTTGTTGGGGTTTTTAAGTAGCATTATCAAGATATGGAGTATGCTACTATATAAGTTTAGTACAGTATGCATTTTTGTTGCTTTAGATGAGAAGGTGTTGTGCTGTTTTTGTGATCACTGTGAAAAGAGTATGTGTAATTTTGCTGATTTGATAAAAAAAAGTATGTGTGATTTTGCTGATTTGATAATTGCTGTGTTGATTTAATGCCAAAGTTGATTGATTGAAAGTGTATTTGCTATTTCTTCTGTAATTTGAGAGGTAGTATTTTAGGTATTTTATGAAATTGTTCTCAGAGTTCAGTTGTCATAGTATCATATTTATAGACCTTAAACTTAGATTTCTTGTAGCATTTAGATGGGTTTACATATAGCTGCAAATCAGTATATATAATACAGTGATCACTGTTCATGACCTGAATTGCAGGAATAAGTATAGATTGTATAGCTAGGTGTGTAATTTGTTAGGTATCCATATTTTATAGATTTGACTAGAGAAGTTATCTTTACTTCAAGTAGGTGAATGAGTGTGATAAGTATGAACTAAAGGAATAAATTTGTGTTTTTTAAAGTATTTGTATAGTGTTGATCTTTGTTGTTTGTGTAAATCTTGGTTGAAGTCTTCTAGGATTATAGATATAATCTGGAATTAGTAGATTTGCTGGATCCATAAAATAATCTGGTCTTGAGTTTTATTATTTGTATATATATCCTTTGTTAAATATACTAATATAATATGAAAATTGTTTTATGTAGAAAGAATAAATTAATTGTGATAGCTGTGTCAAGTAATGTGTATATATATTGTGAGTGGTTGGGCTATTAAAATGGCTATACCTGCACAAGATTCTCTAGGATATAGAGCAGTTGTAGTTGAATTATTGGATAAGAAACATTTGTAGTACTGGTTATATAGGTTTCTATTTGTATATCTAGAATATACTAGTTTTGTTTTTGTAATTAAAATAATATCAAAATTTTGGGCTAAACAGTAGTCAAACAGTAATTGTCTTTTTGTAATCTGATTGAGTCCTTGATTTTGTGTGTAGCAATTGTAGATAGTTTGATTGTAGGTTGTATTAGTATGAATTAGTTAATTTATATCTATCAGCATTTTATTGGCCTCTGGTATAGTAGTAGAAGATGAATTTGTATAAGAAAATATTGATCAGAATAGGATTAGTAACTTAAGTAAAAAGCTCAGGATAGCTTTAATTATAAAGTATTTGTGCAGTGTTTGTATAGTGAGAGTGACTAGTATTTGTGATATAATTGGTAATATTAGCTGTATATTGTAAGAGGCTAGAGCTGTGTTTATATCTTCTAAATTGTTTGATATAGGAGGTGAAAGTAGTTTAATAGCATTTGTATTACTAGAATTAGTAGTTGTAAGTACTTGAATTGGGATTAAAGAAGATCAGTATGGTACGACTGACTGGGTCAGTATGGTATAAATGTGATTTTACCAAATCATACCATACTGTTTTGCTTAATTGTCACATCCACTAGAAAACCTGGCCGGCATTAAATATAATTCTGGGCAGATCTAACCCTAAATTCTAGAAAAATAACAATTAAGCAAAACAGTATGGTACAATTTGGTAAAATCACATCTATACCATACTGACCTGGTCAGTCATACCATACTGATCTTTGTAACCCCACTTGAATTGGAATTTTTATCTATTCTTCTAGTATCTTTGTAAAATAGTAATGTTGGCAAAAAAGTTTTGCAATTTGTGTAAGTTGCTGAGATAATATAATAGGTATGGTGATTTTATGTTCTGCTATAACCTGGTCACTAGTAGGTAGACTAGGTTTGTTGATAGAATTTGCTTGCATGATACTATATGACGGTGTAAGTCGTATTTTATATTTTTAAAAAAGTTATTGTATACTACTCTGAATTTGAAGGAAGTAATAATTTAGTTGCAAAATAAGCATTAGGAAGAAAATTAAATGTATAGTCTGTTGTACTAAAGCTATTACATCTGCTAAAAATATATTTTTTGCATTTAAGTGATAAAGAAAGAAGTCTTTGACCATTGGGTTTAATTTCTAATATGTTGTAAGAAGTAGCTGTTTAGATAGTGAAAGTTGAAAATATGCTTTGGGAATAGAGTTAACTATATAGTAATCTGCAAACTTGTAATAATAGTATCCCAGATATTGAAGAGCTTGTTGGTTTGTAATAGAAAAATATTGCTAAAGTTCAATATAGATATTAGTTATATCTTCCGGTGGTGGTGGCAGTTTAGTAAAATACAACTCTGGAAGCTAATCAAATCTAAAGATTTTTTGTAGTCTATTAACTATAGCTTTAGTGTGTAAATATTATATAATAGGTAGATTTAATAGTAAAATATGTTAGACTATATTTGGAATTTGCTCTAGGCTTTCAGATAATAGAGCAAGTTTTTCTTGTAATGCCTGGTTGATTGCTATTTTGATTTCTTTAGATATATATTCATTTTTATTTTGGATCTGTAAAAAACCCTGGTATAATAAATAAGTTTAAATATTACAAAGGGTGTAAGAGTTACAAATTTGTATTTATCAGGTAAGCATTTTCTTTAGTATTGAGTAAATTATATTACAAGTCTCTTGGTTAATAATAGTAATTTGATAAGAGGTTTTATAATTTCTGATTGTATCATTATACAGGTTTGCATATTCTCTTTGATGTGCTAGCATTATATTAGGATTTCTTGTAAATTTGGTAAAAAATCTTGTATCCTTATGCTTAAATTTTAGTTGTATCCTGAAGGCATTTCTATTTGAATTGAGTAGAACTAAGTTTGTATTCAATAAACTGTTGTGGCAGAATAATATAACACAGGGCATGCTTAATTCGAACGTATAATTACAGTGCGATTAAAAAAAAAAAAAAATAATAATAATAAATATATATAATAATAAGTATAGGTGGTAGGCCGAAACGAACAATGCATCACGTGAATCACGTGGGCCACGTGATTCACGTGATGTCCGGTATAGGTCAGAGGATCGGGGCGTAAGGAACTAGGGTGCATATAAATTAATAGATTAGTAACATGGCACATAAATTAATAGAATCAATCATGCATAAATTAGAGAAATGAGTAATGTATAAATTAGTCAGCGCTGCATGAATAATGTCATAATAGATTTAAATGCATAAATAATGTAGTAATCAGGGTTAATAGAAAAATGGCGTGATAGGAAAAGTTAGTTAAAAGTCAATTAAAGAGT
>CAJVPZ010003669.1:0-10758 GCA_910592135.1 Racocetra fulgida | reverse complement strand
TCAATTTTAGGTCAAATTTGATGTACTATAGCTTGTTTTGAAGCCAGAGATGAGCTCTGCAAATTCTATTATGAGGTATTGGTATGTTATTAAGCCCAGTTTGCCAAGAAGAGCAAAACTTTGGGGAGAGGACAGTGTTTTGTCCGTCTGTCCTTTAAAATTAGATTTCTCAAGAACGATGAGAGATAAAGGTTTGAAACTTACAGATATATGTAAAAACAGTAGCTGAATAATTGTTATTAAGTGTCAAAAGGTTGTTAACATAATAAAATTTTGTGTAAATTGAGAAAAAGTAAAAAATATCTTAGACGAAATTTTGTGTACAAGTGATAAGCAAAAAGAGTTTTTTGTATAGCTAAAGTTTAATGGTGGTATAATAAAAAAAGAAGATGTAAATTAATTAGAATTTTTGAATCTGTTTCCTTCTTGATCTGTAAATTTATTATAAATCAAAGATCGAATCCCTCTTATAAAAAATATAATCAATAGTACCTAACATCAATTAATTAGTTCACTAAATGATTAATTAACTGTTTACTATCTAATAAAATAAATAAAAGGCCCTTTGTATTAATAAACTGTCATGCTCTTTAAGTTTACCAAATTAGCCAAGTTGTAAAAATACTTAACAAAAATCTTAGATCTTGCCAAATTAATTCTGTCTCTAACCTATTAAGTAAGTTTTAACTGATGCTTTATTTTGGTATATGTAAGATTGTTCATTTGGCCTATAATAATAGTCATATAGTTTTGTAACTACCTATAGCTTTACTAAAATTTATAAGTTTTTTCATACTTGGTTTTCTTTATGTTAGTGCATTGTATAGATAATAACTACCAAAATAAAAACAATATAGATATATAGTTTTTTAACTAAAAGAGTTTTAGAAAACCTATTTATGAAATCTAAACTCAGTTAATTCTTTTAAAATATTACATTCTTATATATTAGCAATCAGATAATATAGAATATATATTATTTTACTAACAATCACTTCACCACAACTTAGTTTACTGACAATTAATTCACCAAGTTTATTTCACTACAATTAATTCACCAACATGTTTTTTTATAAATTACACTAACCTTAACTCTAATTTGCCTGACCTTAATGACAATAACCAGAATTACTTTGTCTGTAAAATGAGCTGTTGGTGAATTAATTGTGGTGAAATGAACTTGTTGGTGAATTAATTGTCAGTAAACTAAGTTGTAATGAAGTGATTGTTAATGAAATAAGCACCACTCAATAATGTATACCAGATTTGTAATACAGATATACTGAACTATATATCAGATTTCAAGATTAGATATTATATAATATGATCAGAATTTCAAACAAATGTTCATTCTGCAAAAAATTACTTATAATTCAAAAATTAGTATAAGAAATCATCTTTAGTACTCTTACAAAAAATTTTCATCCTAACAATCACTTGTACCAAACTTCTCTTAAAACAATTGCTATTTTCTCAAAATTTTATTAAATAAACCTCTTTTGGCTACCTAAGTAAAGTTGTTCTATACTTAATTTTACTTATAAACAGCCTAGTTTTATAGCTCTAAAGCTCTTTGTTACTAAGTTATTATTAGATATTTAAAATTTATACTTTTGCTATTTACTTAAAATCTTATTAAGTAAACCTCTTTTGTTCCTTAATAGAAAAATATTAAGCTCAACTAGAGCTTCAAGATGATATATATTACATTAAAAATAAACAGATATTTCAGATTTTACTACAAAACTCTGTTATTAAAACTCTGTCTAATTTTTACAAAATTTTTTTTTCTTTTTTGGTGGATTCTGCTCCCTCTAGGGTGTCCAAACTTGTAGATCTCAATTACTAATCCATATTATTAATCAATTTATACAATTTCAATCTTGTTTCATCTATTTTTATACAAAAGCCTCTTTACTATTTTGGTTCTAATTAAATTTATACAAATTTTAGCTTTCAATGATCTTGTCAATCTGCTAATCATTATACTGTGTGACACCTTATCTGTCACATCTTCTTATATATCACACCATTATTTGCTACACCCCTTATTTATCACACCTTTTTTATTAGTTACATCTCTTTTATTTGGCACACCTCTTCAAATTCAAAATGCCAACTTTAGCTGATTCTCAGGAGCCTGACTCCTATAATATAGATTATTATTACTCTAAATATAGAGACCGCCATGGCATAGAAATCTTAGAAAACAAACTACAAGCTCCACATATCCTCCCAACTAATGCTAATCCTGATTATTGCGATGTTAAAAAACAATAACACTACTTCCAAGTACCATTACAACCTTCAATCTGTACATGCCTCTGCAGTAAATTTCATACTAGTTTTACCTCACAACATTATAAAATATGTCACCCAACACAAATTGGACAACCAAAAGTAGCTACTAAATCAGTAATTTCAACTCAAGCTCTTAAAAACAAGAAAAACTACCTTCTTCTCTTGTAACTAAAATATAACAAGCCAAAGCTTCTACATCTTCAACTGCTTGTATACTTTTTCCTAGCTTCCAAACAGATTTTAGTCCTTGTCAAATTATTGAGCACTCACAACACTATCATACATGTTATATTTGTAAACTCAAAAATATTCACTGCATCTACACTAATAAACAATAAAACCATGCATCTGACTACATTACAGCATGTCTCTTCAAATAACACCTTATTCACCAAGTTTGTGATTCTAAACTTTATGATTATAAACTTAAGCCTATTCACTGGAATGTACCTCTTAATTATCAACAAAAATTGCTATAATAATTACAAAAATCTTCTTTATGCCTGTGAAAAGTAAAATACAGCTTCTTAAAAAAATCCTTCTTAAAAAACATCTAGAACAACAAGAAAAACAACAACATGAACCAAACAACAAGACCAATTTTAACAAAAGCAACAACAAGGCAAACAACAACAATTTCAACAACAGCAACAAGAACACCAACAAAAAGAAAACCAAAATCAGGAACAACAACATCAAGCTTATACTTAACAACAGCAACATCAAGAACCAAATGCCAAAAACAAAGAAAAACAAAAACAAAGAGAAACCACAAATGATCTAGACTGGTTTGAAGAATATCCAGTAACTGAAGAAATGAAAAATAATACCAAACTTAATACTCTTATTGCTCATCAACTATTTGATTTTATTAAATCTCACCTTATAGACATTTATCTAGAAAAAAATTACTCAACCTACCAAGGATAACAAACCAGAACGAAAGTTTAATTAGTCAAAGTTATGGCCAGCAAACAACCAGAATTTTTAACAAAACTTATATATGATCACAACTCTACTATTGACAAATCAATTACTATTCCTTTTGAACTATTATTCTCAACTTTCATTTCTTTACTTAAAGAATTTACTACTACACTATTTATAAACCTCAATTATCCTAAGATTTTTACATTATATGATTCTATTCCACCATACTTCTTAGCTAATTACAAACAAGTTACAATCAACTTTGCTCACCTTAACCTCATTCTTCATGACAAATACAAAACTATTAATACTAAAAAATTTTATGAAAAACTTAATATAGTCTAATTTACTTCAAACTTTACTTCTCTATTAGTGAGAACAATATTAACCAACTACTTTTCAAAATACAAAATGACAATAAGTTCAACATTAATATTCTATTTAATATTTCCAAAAAACAGCTCTTATATGACTTTAAGATTCCTTTACTTAAAAGCTACCTGATACCTGGTTTGATAAATTCTTTGAAATCTATAAGCATCAATTTATTAAGATTGACAAAACAAAAACTTATAATTACATCAAACACCAAATTACAATTAAACTATCACACATCTGCAAATCTCTTCTTCTAAAAGAATTTACTATAAACTCTATTGACTCACTTAATGAATGCAAACCTCTATGTCTTAAAGCAGCATTATTTCATATTCATATATGCAAAATTGAAAACTATGCTACCTTACTAACTGACTCTGAACATAATATTAAAAACTTTTATATGCTATACTTCAATCAATTCTTTACCCATCATCTAGCTTAGTTAAAGACTCTACTTTCGTCTCAAAACCTAAACAGCTCTTACCTCAATTAGACTATTCAATATTCTAAAAAGGTAATGACTACTATGCCTCATTTAAAGTTCCTACTCCTATACCTCTGCTACATAGTTTAGCTGACCAAGCAGAGGAAGAATGTATGAAACTTAATAACACAGAAGAAAAAAATTACTCTAGAAGAAACTACCTGTTCTATTGCTATTTTAAAGAACATCAAAAAGCTGTCGCTACTAATGATGAAATTGATAATTTCCATCCTCAAATCGCTATAGACAAAATTATATCCAAACTAATTCAAACTGACTTTTTAGCTAGAGTCATTGTATATTTTCACTCACTTAAGTACAAAGACGAGAAAAACACTATTATCGATATCAAAAACATGTATAAAACAACTTTTTACTCCCAAGCTGAGAAAATTATTTAGAAAAAATTTGGTATAAAATTCAAAAAACCCAAAATATCATCATCTATCTTCTTTAACTCAAACCAATTCCCAATATTACCAAACCTCTACTTTAACAAAAAACAATTCTAATACAACAGCAGACATTACAAACCCTAATCTATTAGAAAAAACTGACAATAAAGATACTGTCGTGACAGATGCCAATGAATCTTCAAGCCAAATTGCAGAAAACTCTAACCAAAATACCAATATACTTTTAATAGAACCAAAACAAGAAAAAATATCTAAAAATAACAATAGCAATCAACCAACAAGTGTAAACAATCCATGGATTTCTATACTTTCAGACAATCTTTTTCAATAACTCTTTCTATAGATTATATTAATGCAGCCACAGCTTCTAAAGTAATTATGTTCTCCACACCTTGTAGGCTATTTTTAGAAGAAAATGATGTAAGTAAACAGGTGGGCAAGTCCATTTATACAGAGGACCATATAGATGGTCAGACCAAACATATATAGCAGACTATGGAACCCTTCGCAGCTGTGAGAACTGAGCTTAAAACAGTGAGTGCAACTACATAAAGACACTTTTCCAAATCATTACCAATATCATCAAACTGCTATGATTTGGATATATGTTTTAACAAATTTCTTACCTATTATCATCTTTCTTCACTAAGAGAACCACAAATTATTGGCTTTTTTTTACAACATCTATGACTAAATAATGCTAACCATCTGGCTGACCATAGTTTTATTACTGTTTATAGTGATAAAACTAAGGCACACATATATCTATCACATGAACACAATGTGCTACCAAAACACTATACCTTATCAACCAATGACTCTCATGATATTCCTCTAAAATCACAATCAAATATATCTATCTTTCTATCTACTTCATACACATTTCCTAGTCAATACTCTAATCAAAATTGTGATTTACATTTGACAATTGCAACACACAATGTTAGAGGCTTTAACACTATTACAAAAAGAGAAGCATGGCAAAACTATTGTCTAAACCATAATATTTCTCTTGCTAGCATAACTGAAACCAAAATATCAAACAAAACCAACTTACATTTTTGCAATAATGACCTATTCACATACTACTAGGCAAATTCAGATAATTCAGCTGAAGGAACTGATATTATGATTCGCAACTATCTTAAACCTCATGTGCATAACTGTCTTACTCATCCTGAAGAAGCTCAAGCCCTTGATTTATTCTTTAAAAGCAACATCAAACTCCATGTAATATCAGTATATCTATTATCTACTGATTCAACTAAAAGAAATAATACACAAGATATAGTAATTAAATAGATCCAATTAGCCTTTTAACAAAATCTTTATCCTATTATTCTTGGAGATTTTAACACTCAAGATAGTGTTCATAGTTTATCATCAAAATTTAAATTAATTAATTTTTTATACTATTCTAATCTTTATAACATAGGTGTATACTTTAATAATATATATTTTATTTGGTCTAATAATACAAGTAGTAGTCATATAGATTATATTTGAACTGACCAATTTAATATACAGTTTCTCCTATCATATAATTTGGATAACAGCAATACAAGCACCTCGAGTGATCATTTAATTCTCTCATCTTTCTGAACATTCCCTAATGCATACAGTAAACCACCTTGACAACAAATGGGTATTAGCCAAAGAATTTTTAACTATAAAGAAATAAATGAAGATAAATAGAATGAATTTTCAGACTTTTTAACTTCATTACTCAATAATCATCAAGTTCTCCTTATTACTCACACTCAAGAAACCTTGGAAACTACTTGGCACAAGATTGAATACTCTATTATTAATGCAGCTATTCATATTATTTCTAACAAAATCAGTCAAAAATGCAGCTACAATTATTGATACACTCCACATTGTACATTACTTTTTCTTGACCTTAAAAAACTTGGAAACCTAATTAACCTTGCCAAAAAAGCAAGTAAAGATAATTTTAAAAAAGCTATCATTAATTCTTTCATTAATGATATAAACTATAAAGTTTACAACAACTCAACTCATCTGATCTATTATATATTAAAAAATGGATTAAACATGCTCAAATAATTTGGAAACAATTATACTAAGCACAGCATATGAAAAACTCTATTTTACTTCACTATCAAATCCAAGAAGCAACTGAAAAAAGATGTAAAACCTTAGTTACACATCCTACTCAAGCAATTAACAGTATCTTCAACCGATATCATACACCTATACATTTCTCTAATATTAAACTACCAGATCAGTTAATTACAGAACCATCCAAAATTAAATAACATATTCAAACACATTTTGAAAATTGGACAGCACATAAATCCATTAACGAAACATTATTTCAAAACACTTGGCAACAACAATATACTTCACAATTTCATATAAACTATAGCTGGTATAACTCCCTTACTGAAGTAATAACCCAAGAAGTCCTTAATACAATTACCAAAATGCTAATTGTAAAGCTTGTAGCCCAACTGGCATAAGCTATGAAATGCTTAAGCATCTAGGCACTAATGGCATTCAAGCACTTACTGCTCTATTTAATCATTATATTACTTCAAGCCAAATTTCTAAACAATAGAAATATGGAAAAATTTTTCCTATTCCTAAACATACTACCTTTAATGGTAACTTGTATCTAACACACCCAATTAGTCTGGTTGAATATATTCGCAAAGTATACACCAAAATTCTTATTAATAGACTCTGTCAAGTCTTCTCCCAACATCTTATACTTTCTTCTTTTAACTATATTGCTTTACCTAGCAATAGTATATTGACACCTATTCATATTCTTAACAATCTTATTGAAGATGCAAATTGCAACTACAAAGATATATGGTTTTTGTCTTAAGATATGAGCAAAGCTTATGATTCTGTTAATATTACCTTATTACTGTAATCACTTTCTCGTCTTTTATTACCTATTAATATTATCTTGAGATTATACTCAGGTCGGGTATTACCTGAGTTACCCATAGTTAACTGGTTAACCAAGTAATGATTAGAGCTACTTAGGTAGATTTATCTGAGTAATAACCCGAGTAATACCAGCATAGCAGGCTTTCATTGTGATTGACCGATTATTGAAAAAATTTAATTAATTAATCAAAAATTTAAACTTTAACTAAATTGTTACGAATAAAAAAAAACCAATATAGATTACTTCGCGAATTACCAAATTACTTGACAGTTTATTAAACAAGGTATATACATTTAAATTTTTTTGATCTTAACTCTTACCAATTCATACTTGTGATTATCAAGTAACATTTCAGTTGATCATCCAATCAGATTTTAGCTTACTTGGGTATAACAGGTAAAATTTTATACCTGAGTATATATGTGATTTACCCAAGTAATTTGTATGTTTACTTGTCAGTTAACCGAGTAATGTTTTTTTAACCAAGTACAATCACTAATATTATTGATACAATTATTAACTTATTTACAAACTGACACAACAAAGTTATTACTAACTTAGGCCTTACTTCTTCATATCTAGTTTATAATAGAATTGATCAAGGCGAAACAATTACTCCTTTACTATAGAGAATTTATTATGATCCTTTAATCATATATATTCACACTCATTTCTCAGAATATACTTTCTAAACTTCTTGGATCACAAACTTAAAAGACAAACATTTAGTCATCTCAAAACCAATTGCTCTGTTTTTGCTTTCATGGATAATACTCTTTGGATTGCATCATCACAAGCTGAACTTTCACACATTCTTTCTATTGCAGAATCCTTTTACAATATGGCTAATATTCAATTCAATGCATTTAAATCTATTCTTACTACAAACAATCCACCACCTAATTACAATCCTATCACCTTTAATAACTATACACTCTTACTATATTCACCTTCTATACCTTTTAAATTCCTAGGCTGCTGGATTACTCTTAATAACAAATATTCTCAACAAACACAACTTATTATTAAAGAATCTTTGCACCTTATTAAAATTGCTAGAACTAAACAAATTACAGATACACAAGCCTGATATATTATCAATACAGTTATTATTCCTACAATAAAATACCAGCTTCAAAATTTAGTTCTAAGTCAAAACACCTGTAAACAGATTCTTTCACACCATATTGAACTTATTAAACACAAAGCTAAACTTAGCAATACAATTTCTATCTCTACTCTTCTTTATTCTCAACTATATAATATTCATAATATTTGGGATATTCAATTACAACACCTATTTCAAATTATATTAAACACCTTAACAATTCAAATTTACTGGGTATTAGCACTCGTATTAGACTTCAACAATTACAAAATAATCTTTGGTCCCCTATCAGTATTCTATTATATTCAATTCCAATAGTTGATGGGCCTAACAAGCTCACTATCAACTTTAAGATTATTCAATTTTTTAAACACCTTGCTCTATCTATTCCATACAATTTGTTATTTTCTATACCATTCACTATTGCAGGATCAACATCATTAAAATCTATATTATTCTTCTACTTCAACTATATTACTTTTAAAAAACAACTTAGATCTCATTCTATTATGTTTTTAGAACAATTAACATCATTTGACAACTCTTGTCTTCTTGATTAGAAACATATTTCATCACGAATAGGCAAACTGCCTAAAGGAAAAAAACTATCATAGTTTTTAACTCTAGAAGATCTGGCTATTAGTCACTCATGTACAAGAACACTTTACAATTATATCCAACTTCCTAGTTCTAACTATTATAGCTACACAACTAGACATTTTTCTACACAAGCAAAACCCTGGATTATAACTATAATAAATGATTAAATTTTTATAGGCAAAATATGTAGACAACCTATTCCAAGTGGATATGTTCTAATTACACATTGGAGTTGCTCTATTGAAGCACAATTTACTCAGCTCTATTCTACACCTCTAATTACTCCTAAACCTTGTACAAAATACCAATTTTATTAAAAACAATTGCACTATTCTAATTCTAATTAACTTGGCAACTAAGTTCTTTGGACAAATTAATCCACATAACAGATTACTTAATCTTCATGCAAATTACTTAAATCTTCTGTTTTCTATTGCTATACAGCATCCGCTTCAAATACCAACCACAAATATTTTAATTTCTAATTCACTTATTCTACCACTTTTTCAAAAATGCTCTTTAACAGAAATCTTATAGTTTATTAACTATAATTCTAATTTATCAGAGCTCTCTTTTTATACAGATGGCTCAGTAATACAATTAGACATATCTTAATGCTCTATGGGAATTGGATGAGCCCAAATTCAAGATATTATAGTCCAATATACTTTTCAAGCACAGATTAATTTATGGCTATGTTCATTCAAAGCTGAACTCTTTGCAATATTTTCTGCACTTATTACGGCACCTAGAAATTGTATAGTACATATTTACACAGACTCATAGTCATTAATTTTCAAATACAACAACACTAGTCAAGCTTTACTCGATCTTCAATTTGCAAATACGGCATACCACTCATTATAGTAGGACCCTGAAATACACATAGATAGGTTAGGTTAATTATAGAATTACTAAAAAAGAAAAAATCTGCAGAAAAAACTTCAAAAATAAGCAAAAAAATTACTATAAATAGAAAAGATCTGTATAAAAAACCTCAAAAATAAGCAAACTCATATCTGACCTATCTATGTATATTTTGGGGTCCTATTATAGTATACTTTAATTAATTTTATTAATTCATACAAACTACAAGTTATCTTTCATATAGTTACTGCACACCAAGATGACGAATACAACAATCTTGCTGACCAACTTGCCCAAAGTCATTCTACTTTACCATTTCTAGAATTTAATTATCAGAATATATACAATCCAAAGTATACTCTCCAATTTGACAACTTTCTAGCTGAACTATCTATTAGACAATGTATTCATATAATTTGACATACACAAATTTATGCACTTTGGTCTTCACAAAACCGGTTTCAACAATGGACTTTAGTAATATCACATATTAACTAGCATGCTACTTGGTTATATATTAATAATAACCAAAAAATATCAAACTATTCTTGCAGTTTTCAACCATCTACCCTCTAATCTTTTAGAATTAAAATACGATTAGCTATCTACTCCACATGTTCTTCACAAATGTTATCTATTATATTCACTAATTTGTCATAAATGTAATCAAATTAGTATCACACTTCATTGGCTCTTATGCCTAAACTCACAACATTTAGAAAATCTTATTTATAAATCTCTTCAA
>CAJVPZ010003668.1:0-10763 GCA_910592135.1 Racocetra fulgida | reverse complement strand
TCAGTATGAAAAAGTCTAAAGATGTTATAGAAGTTAGGTTTAAGATATTTAATTAGAAGAGATTCTGGAGATTGAGTTTTTTAGATGGTAGTTGATCAGTCTTAGAGTTTGGTATTGCATTAAAATCTGCTATAATGATGATTTTATAATTAGTTTTTTGAATAAATAAAAGTGTTTCTTTATATATTTACTTTTTTAAAGATTGTTTTTCTTAAGTGAGAAAGTATAATTGTATTAGTTGAGTAGTGTAGTTTAGAAAAGAGAAATCTACTGTAAGAATGTAGCCTTTGTAGTCTTGTATTTGCTAATAAATTTGGCTAAATTTTTATGTATTAGAAGTCTAACACTACCCTGTCTAGTATTAGAAGCTTCACTCCAAAGGCTAATATAGTTAGTAAAACTTTAAAAAAGTGGTGAAAGTTTTGCATCTTTAGTACTTAAGTAAGTTTCAAAAAGACCAAAGATATCTATTTGTTTCTCTGTAATAAAGTTGTAAAGTAAAGTCTGTTTAGAATAGAATAGTCCATTTGTATTGAGAGAGCAAATTTTAATTTGTTCAAGTGTAAAAGTAGTTTGATTAGTTGGTGTATTGGTATATGATTTAAGAGATATTTCATAAGTATCTTATACAAGTGGTAGAATATGATTTGGTATTAGTTTAAATTCATTTGGTAAGTAAATATGTGCTTCTTTTTTATCTTTTAAAAGTGAAATTATAGAAGATTTTTTAAGATATTGAGCATATTTATCTAAGTAAGAAAAAAAAGATTGTATAGTCTGAGGTTCTTTTAAAGAAGAGAATTTGTAGTATAGTAAATATTTGTTGTAACAGATATTCAAATCATAGGAGTTCAAAGATGTTGGTAATGATTTGGATGAGTTTCTTTCTGTAGATTCGCTCGCCATTTTAAGCCTAGTTCTTACAGCCATGAAGAGTTCTATAGCCTGCTCTGTATGTTGAATCTGACTGTTATTAATATAGTTCTCTGTATAAATAGACTTAACTACCCATCCACTTACATCATTTTCTTCTAAGAAAGGCCTACTAAAAGTTAAAGATATCATTATCTCAGAAGCAGTGGCTGCTTCAATGAAATAAACTAATAAAATAAAACTGTTCTATAACAGTATTAAAAATATTACTTTTCTAACAATCGCAACCTTACTCGTAGAAATTATACATATTCTTGTTCATATGGATTACCAGATCACCTGCACTCTGATTCAAGCACTTGCTCACCAGCTGGTTAAGCTAACAAGAAAATTGGCATTTGTCTAAATACTGGATAAACTATAGTACTTCATTAAACTATATCCCAACTATTATAATCTAGATAAGTTTTTAGCTACTTTAGTAGATTTAGATTGCAGATAAATATGTCTAAGCTTTTATTCTTGTATGTAATTTTAGTTTTACTTATATTTGTATAATTAGTAGTATTTCTATATAGTATTATTATTATGTAGTTACTATTTCTAAAATTATTTAATAAAGATATAAGCAAGACCTCATCTTAATATCAAAAAATATATATATATTATTTTTACTCTTCACAAAATCAAATCACACTCTAATGCTTTTCAAAACTAAGCAGATCTGCTTACTAAATAAGGTTTTAATAAAACTATTCTAAAAATATTCTATAAATACCAATTCACTTTTTATAGAAAGACTATTTAATTAAATTAAAAACATATTTACTATACAAGAACTCTATTTATAGTCTTTACTTAAAATTTTTAAAGATTTATTTGAAATTGAATAGGCAATATATTTAATATTCTAAACTCTCTTATACACAACTCTTCAAATATACTTTTAGAACCAAAATTCTAACTGATAACCTTCTAACTATAGAATATCTGAATATCTGTTATTCTTACATATACCCTATACCAAACTGTACTTATGATTTAAATCTTAAAAATATATTATATTTACTTCTATACTCAAATAATCATATTAATCTTTAACAATCTTTAATAAATATAATTACTGCCTCACTTTCCTCTTTTAAAATTACAATTACACCAACTACAATTTTTAATATTTTTCTTTACTTTATAATATATATCTTAGATTTTTTCTAATCTATTTTAGCAAACTAATTAATCATAATAATTAATTACATTATATAGAAAATTAAAAATATAATTTCATATTGGATGCCTATTATATAGTAGCATAATTGTAGTTCTAAAATTTTTAATGTAGAATTTTTTTATTTATTAAATAAAGTTTCAACTATAATATTTACAAAAAAAAAATTTTAATAATATTTATAAGAGTATAGTAATTTAGAGTAGTTGTTAAGTTGTCATTCCCAAGCAGAAGGTTTAGGATTCAAATTCTACCAAAGACATTTTTAAAAAATAAATCTATGTATTAGTAATATTTATTCAATGATCAGTTAAATATATCACTTGTAGTATTAGTACTACTACTGTTGTAGTTAATTACAGTTATACAGAGTCTTCATTTTAATCTTTTTCAAATTTCACTCGCTTGACTTTTTACACAGAATGGGATAATAGTCCAAGTACTTCTACCTCAACATCTTAGCAATGATAATTACACAGTGTTTAATAAGAACATTTTTACTAAAGCCAAATTTTTAACTTAACTTTATTCTTTCTTTATTATTATTAGAGATCACTTTCTTTAAATATAAGATTATCGTCAGATTAATTATTGTCGAGATTAAAATGAAATCTGATCAAAATGAAATTAGGGACCTCTCATGTCACTCTTAGGCCTATAAAATCCACACATACTTATTTATTAATAAATCTAACCCTAAACCCTACCTCTAATGCTAAAAAGAATCCTAAAAAATGTCTTCTAAAAAAATTTAATTTTCATTAAAAAACAAAAAAATTTCGTTTTGATCAGATTTCATTTTAATCTGTAATAATTATTATCCAGATTATATACATTATGCAGTACATATATCAATAAAACTTTAAATTAAATTCATGCATCACTGATCACACTATTTATGCAAATTTTAATTCAAATTGAACCTGGCATCACAAAATTATGGTACCAAAATTCACCATAATACTACTATCTTAAATAGAAGCTTTAGAGTGATCTAATTCAAGAAACCAGAATATTTGAAACCCATTTGCAAAATCTGAGCAAGAAGGTAGTAAAAATCTTTGATAATACTATAAAAGACTAGAATTGAATACTGAAAAATCAAATGAAAAATCACGTTAAGAAGAATCAACTAACCTGATCATCAGAATTATATCAAAGAAAAAGGTTCTATATTATAGAATTAGAAACCAAAAAAAATAAAATCAGAAGGTACTTAAAGTCTAGATACAATAACTTATCTAAACTAACTAGTTTAGTAGTTAAAGAAAAATCAGTATAAAGACTGGTTTGATATAGATATTAGAATCAGAATGAACCTTGTAAGAGTATAAATATTAGAATTGTGCAGTTTAATAATTAGCTCTAACTGCTAGTAGTAGTTTTGACTATTGCAGAAGGTATTTGAAGCCTAAGATATAAAAAGATTAGAAAGTATATACTACATCTCTTCTAATGTAACCAAATAATATAAAAACTTATTAGGTTATCTCTAAAAATAGTATAGAGTAGTTTTTAATTAAAGCAGTACAAAATTATATGCTGGTGTGCTTGTAGTAGTAATACAAGATAAAGATATAAAAGAGTTTAAATAGATAATCTTTTAGTTAGATTAAAGATATAGTATATAGTGTAGAACCATTGGATGAACTGCTTAAATAAGTAACAAAAGTTGCATATATAGCTAAATATACTTTCATTAATCAAAATGTATAACTAAAATATCTAATAAAAATCAGTCTTTACATAATATTGCAAAGATTAAAAATAATAATAATAATAATAATAATAATAATAATATTTATTTAGCATATAAAATAAAAGACAAATAATCAACTCACTCTAATGATCATTTGTATCAAACTTATAGCTAATAAAAACAGAAACTTGTTAGAGAAAAGTAGAAAAAATAACTACAAATAATAGTTTTTACAAAGGTTAAAGATTTTCTGATTTCTCTCCCAAACTCCTCTATATATTCAGAATATAAATTAAAAGTATTATTGTACAAAATAACTAAAAGAAGTTGGTGCTTTTGACAAAAAATTTTAATAGAGCATAGCTTCTGCTAATGAAGTAAAGATAGTTGGTCTAAGAAAAACAATAAGTAAGTTTTCAATACTCTCTTTACTGAAGTTTAAGACTATTTGCAAACTGAAATTCTCTTTCATACCTTATTTTCAGCTTTATAAAATTTTACCAAAAAGTGGAAAATATAGTATACCTTATCAAAAAATCAATACTAATAATCATTGCTGAAAAAGAAAATATATATATATACATATGTGTATATTTTGGGATAATAGTATACAATACTTTTTCCTTAAGATATTGTCATAATTACACTAAGAATAGCAGATTAGCCAACTATTTAACAAATAAAATTCACTAAATCTATTTAGATGAACAATAGTTTGTTAACTTTGCTTAGAAAGTTACAGATTAAATATATTACAGAAAAATTTGCTGAGACTGCAACAAAAATTTCAAACTTGAATTTTTACTTCAAAATTAGATAATTTTTAATATTTTTATATTCTATATATAGATATAAATAACTAGTATAAAGTTTAGTCTAAATTATTTATAGTACTATATAATTTTTATAATTTAATATAAGTTTAAAAGTACTATCTTTCTTTTTTTCTTTTGTTTTTTCTTTTCTTTTGTTATTTGTTTTATTTAGTTTTATTTGTTTAGTTGAACCAGAATTTGACATCAAGATATTTTCTTATTTTGCTTTGCTTTTTGTATTTGTGATTATATTTCATTTTGTAAAAAGAAATATCAATTTTAATATAGTATATAGCATCAGCCCATAACTGAAGGATATCTTCTAGTAAGTTAGGGGCCTAGAGAGAGGCTTGAAGTTTATTGAAACAAGTCATATCTGACATAAATGTGAGTAAATCACTTTTTGATTAGATTAATATAGCTATTATTAGAAAATATAAATTTCTTAGTATATTTTAATCTCAAATAAAAAGTGGCAGAACTGCTAAATTATAAAAAAAAAGTAAAAGACAAATAATAAAAGCTTATTTGATTATATAAAACTCTCAAAATATATATTTTTTGATCTTTCAAACTATATTTACTTAATAGCTAGATTAATTTACTTAGTAAATATTTATTTTACTATAGAATAACTATTGCTTATTAATTAAAAAACTATTATATTTTAAATTATTTAAAAAGAGTTTTAAAATTTAGTGTATCTGCATTATAGTGTACTTCTAGTTATATAATAAAAATTATACAATATTATAATAGCTTTTTTAAATATTATATATAATTTTATATAAATTTTATTATTAATTAAATAAAAAAAAAATAAAACTATTGCACATAATATATTAAATCATTACATAATAAATATATAGTATATATTTAAAATAATTACTATCTAATCCTAACCTTACCCTAACCCTATAAACTAACTTACTTCAACTCTACCAACTAATTTATCTTAACTCTAACAACTAACTTATTCTAACCCTAGCAACTAACCTATCCTATCTTAATTAATAAATGTTTTAAATAATGCTATTAAAAAAATACCAAGATATATATTATAAACAATAATATCTCTAATTAGAATAAAATAGCTACTACAAATGCAATATGAATAATAACAATATACAATTATAATAAGATATAAAATTAATATTAATGATAACTACAAAAAGAAGCAGAAAAAGTTAAAATATATAATAAATAAAAAATATTAGCAATATTAGAAACAAATTAAGCAACAAAATCTATCTAAAATAATACAAATAATGAAATCACTTACTATAATTATAGCACCAAAATAAATAAATAGCATGAAACTGAAACTAAAAAAAGTAAAGTTTAGATATACAATAGTAAAAGAAAAAACATTAACAATAAAAACAAAATTCAACTCAAGACAACACAAATAATGTGACATCTATCACAGCAATAGTATAAAACCAAAACCAAACAATTATAAAAAAAAAGATAAAAAGTAAAGATGCAACAACAAGAAAAAAATATTAGCAAAACCAAAAGCAAATTAAAAGATAGTATTTATTTAAAGATGTAATAGCAATACCTACAAATAATGATCATATAGCACCTATAATAACTTTAGTAATGATAACTTAGTTAATAACAACTCTAACCAACTATGTTAAAATTAAGTTTAATTATCATTTAAAGAAAAAGACTAAAAAATTTATATAATTAAAGTTAAACAAACAAAACAAAAAAAATTATTAATTATTAAATTGATGATTGCTATTTATTTCTATAATCAGAGATGCACTATAATATATGATGTACTAAATTATAAAAATTATTAAAAAAATAACTTATTTTTAAATAAATATAGTAAAGTAATAACAAAACTCAAATTTTAGATTTTGTAATATATAATACAATATAACTTCTATAAGTTTATTAACTAAAAATATATATACTTTATAAATATATATTTAATTTAAACTTAAATATAGTATATATAATTTTTATAAATATATTTAAGTTTAAATTAATTATATATTTATAAATAATGCTTCTAATAAACAGATTGAGTCAGGTTTGAAATCATTTTACAACAACTCGAGTTATGATCTGGTTCGCAAATTTGTGAATCTTTCAAATAAACAATATTATTTTGTTATTATGATTAGCTTTATAAATAAATTAGTTATTCTATAGTAATCATTATATTTTATGTTACATCACATTTATATTTTATATTAATCTTTGTATTTCATAATATATTACATCTATATTTTATGAATAATAATATATTTTAAGGGCGAATCTATTTGTCACCGGCGGTGACAATATCGGGTTGCAATTGGCCAATCACATCATAGGATCAGGTGTAACGTTTGTGTAACCTGAAAATGAAGAAAACATTAAAATTTTTCAAAAATTCGCCATAGCTCAAAATTTTACCTATGCACCTTTTATGTTCTAATAAAAAAAATTTCTTGCAAAATTTTACTATAACATCTATTCTACCCCCAACCTTAATTCACTCTCACCCTGACCCTAATGACAATTAACTTTAACGATTGTTTTAATTCCATAACACAATCTGGTTGGTCAATTGCAATCTGGTGACTGTCACCGCCAGCGACAACTAGATTATTTCTATTTTTAAAATTGTCAGTAACATGAATTACTTTATTAAGACAGACTTTTAAAATTATAGTTGCGCAAATAGCTTTACTAAGACAAAATTTTTTTTTTTTTTTGGTTTTAAGATAAACTCTTGGTCGCTGTCCTTTTATTCGATTATTGTTAACTTTTACCGTATAGAACCCCGTATAGAACCCCATACTGTACACATATTTGAAGAGTACAACTAGCTACATATGCAACTTTTGATTGCCTATTTAAGTAAACACCCGAAGGTTCTATACTAGCTGCCGTATTTATAACTCTACTGAGTTATCCATTTAAACCCTCTGCGCTTATGTATATTAATCTTCTAACTGAATAAGAATACATTAATACCTTTTATTTTCAGATTCCTGACTTAGAACTTTAAGACAGACTACCTATAGGGGTTCTTTGTCTTCGAGGTAAACCTGCTAGAGCTTTCCATACCTACAATTTGGTTAATCTAGGCTTCAGTAACTTACGTTGAATTTGAGAACAAGTACTTGCGAGCCAAAGCTGCTACTGTTACCTACTTCTGCCCTTATAGAGTTCACTCAAACTCCAGTATACACTCTACAGACTATTACCGGTACCTAAGTTCCTTCAATAACCTAAACTCCCAATCTAGATAGCCCGAAAGGGCTGTGACCTGCTCCTGGTTCCCATGGTTGAGGTCTTTTCCTCTGGCTCACATACAGCAGCCTGGTTGGTATAGTGCTTGCCTAATATTAGTCCTCGTTCAGATCACTAAAATCAGTGTACAGATTCCTTAGTAATCTTTTACATAGTACCGTTAAAGATCTGTGCTACTTCTCTACTCGGGACTTGCCAAGCGAGCTTCTGTGTGCTTCAATACCTGGATTTATACAGCTGTTTCACCCAGTTCGTATAACTTATATATCACACTACAGTTTCACAGCTTCCCAATAACTCCTGGTACAACCAAGTTTACAGATCTGATGATTCATCAGATTACACATAGTCTGCCATAACACATTCTATAAAATTTGAATTTCATCACCAGTAGGATTTAAACTTTTGTCCTGTTGCTTGGGGGTGCGACAACTTGACCACTTCACTAAGTTGCCACACTTATATAAGGCAAAATTTTTTAAAATTATTATATGACTTTACTAATATAAATTTTTTTAAAATTGTTATAGTTGTGCAAATGACTTTACTGAAATAGATTTTTTAAATTATCATAGTTGAATAAATGACTTTACTGAAGCAAAATTTTTTAAAATTATCATAGTTGTGCAAATAAATTTACTAAGATGGGATTTTTTAAATTGTCATAGTTGTACTCAATATTTAAAAAAGCTATATTTTTACATTATTTATAGTTTGCTTAAATTACATTATAATTTCAATTATAATATAATTTGCATTTAAATAGTAATTATTGTCACAGATTAAAACGAAATCTGATCAAAACGAAATTTTTCTGTTTTTTAAGGAAAATTTAAAATTTTTTGGTGATATTTTTTGGGGTTCTTTTTAGCATTAGGGGTAGGGTTTAGGGTTAGATTTATTAATAAATAAGTATATGTGGATTTTATAGGCTCTAAGTGTGGGTATGAGAGGTTCCCAGTTTCATTTTGATCAGATTTCATTTTAATCTGCGACAATTATTAATAACTATAAAAATGCTAAAAACATTGTTTAGTAAAAATCTATTTTTATCATTGTTTCAAAGTTTACAATTACGTTGTTATTCTATATCTACTTCTTTAAAGATAATAGGTAACTAAGGCAATTATAACTATTGAATACTTTGTATAATCCAAACTAGTTACTGTATTTTGACTAAGTCGATATGGTGTTTTTACAAAACTTAATAAAAAAGATTTAAAGCAATTTGCAATTACAAAAGAAACAATTAAAAGTATATAAAGAAACTAATAACTGTTCAGAATTTGGTATACAAACTATTTTTTTATTAAAAGCATATAAAGACACAATGTTAAACTCAAGATCCACATCTGCTGCTTTTATACTTTTCAATTTTTTAGAAATGTAATAGTCTATATCTAGTACCTATGCTACAAATATTACAAATAGTATTAATAAGATATATAATATATATAATACAGATACTATATATAATACAAATAATATATATATAATATGTAAAATAAATAATATAGATGCTACAAATATGACATATAATAGATATGCTACATATAAAGCATTTCACGCAGTAGATCATCAGCTAATCAAATTATACCACATGTGATCTATATATAAATCACTTGATCAAATCATATTTTCAATAATATCTTAGCTTTCTGTAATTAGATTTGGATGTTCTCACCACTTTTAGATTTGTATCAATAAGCTGATTTTAATAGTAGTAGTTTTATCTTAATTGGATTGATAGTTGTGAAGTTATAATTCAAATAGCTTCTTTTCTAATATCAATAACATATTAATTTTTAAATTGTTAATCATATAAAAAAAATAGAGCGTTAGTTTATGGCAACCTGTCACCATAGCGACCCCATGATTGACCAATCAAAATCGATCACGTGAGTCACGTGTTTGCCGATTTGCAAAGAGCAAATCGGCAAACACGTGACTCACAGGACCGATTTTGATCGATCGATCACCCCAAAAAAAAGAGTGAATCCCGGATCTCGCCCGAAACTCAAAGCCTTCAAAATTAATTTATTTTACTATTTATCAATACATCATAATTACAATATATAACTGGTATCAATTTCGCGCTTTATTAACGAAAAAAAAAATTCAAAAATTTTCACACACTGGCCAAAATACCATCTAAAAAAAAAAAAAAAAAAAGTACTTCACGACAAATTCGCGACAAACCCAAATTTGATGATCGATTTGTATTTCAAACCCGCTACAAAACATAAAGAAAAGTTAGTACTGGCAAAAGAAAGAACATACTAGTAAAGAAAAAATAAAGACAAACCCGAAACCTAACAATATGACACCAAAATGACGAAGTCGTAGCAGCGAAGACCCAAAACCGATTTTATCTCGTTTTCCGATTCCAACGAATAAGTAACAGGAAAAAAAGAAGTTAGTACAGTAAAAAAAAAAAACAGACTGGTAAAGAAAAAAAAAAGACAAAACCGAAAAACCTATCACTCAACGAAGGCTCCAACAGTGTGATACTGAAGCGACGAAGTCATAACAGCGAAAGCTTCTGATATACGAATCTACCTAAAAGAAAGTTAGTACTGGCAAAAAAAAAGAATCAAACTAGTAAAAAAAAAAAAGTTAGTACTTATCTGAAAAGCAGTCCTTAGTCCTATTTCGCATTTCAGCTCCAATTTCAAATGAAGAACCTGATTTCAAATAAAAAAGCATCTAAAAAAAAAGAAAAGTTAGTACTAGTAAAGAAAAAAAAAAAGACGAAACCGAAGCGACTTACCATTCAACAAAGGTTCTATAACGATACCGAAGTGATGAGCGAAAACTCAAAACCAATTTTCTCGCTTCCGATTCCAACGAATAAGTAACAGAAATTAGTACTAGCAAAAAAAAAAAA
>CAJVPZ010003667.1:0-10765 GCA_910592135.1 Racocetra fulgida | reverse complement strand
AACTGAAATATATTCAGTAACAAATAATCCATATAAATTTAAGCTACTTCTTCGTGGGACCAAAGATGGTTTTACTAGAGAATCATTTTGGAAAATATGTGACAAGCAAGCAAATACTATTGTGGTCATGAAGGTTAAAAACAGTGATGAAATTCTTGGTGGTTATAATCCTATTAAGTGGGATAAATCGATTGATGATTGGGTAAATTGCAATGATAGCTTTATTTTTTCATTAAAAAATGGTTCTATTCTTTCTTCTATTTTAAGTCGTGTAGAACGTCCACAACATGCTATTTTTTCTAGTCCCGCCTATGGTCCATGTTTTGGTTATAAAAATTATGAAGGTGGTGATATTGAGATGGTAAACAATTTTAATCAAGTTGATGGATGTTCCTGTGTCAAAGGTTCGTACAAAAAAGAAATTAGAAATACGACAGTTAATGAATTTTCAGTAACAGAATATGAAGTGTTCCAAATTCAAAAAAAATAAATTGTCAAATTATTTAATATACTGTAGTAATACAAAATTCAGAAAAAAAATTTTAATTAAAGCATAGATAAAATACCATTTATTACGTAAATTATTTGTTTACCTTGATAATAAATACATTTATAGATTGCTTATTGAATATAAAGTATGTTCAAGTTTAGGTTTCTTTTTCCAGCTAAACATTTATTTCGTAGTTTTTAGTCAATCATGCCTTTAAAATATATATATTTTACTAATCAACAATTGTTAACTTATGTGCAATCACTTTATCAATATCCAATTTGACTTATTGATAATTGTACACGGAAATGAAGATTAATAAATTTTTATGCGTTGAATTCTATTGGTATTATCGATATTTTTATGTACAATTAGCTATAGTTCTCATTTTCTAGTTTATATAACTAATCACAATCATAACTATAATTTATCTCATACATTATAAAGTACTAAATCCATAAATACATTTGTTGCAATAATTATTTCTTTCCATCCTATAGTAGATTTATAAGACTTAATACCTTTTCTTATGTCTGTTTCTAATTAGCAGCTTCATTAGCTCTTAGCTCTATAAAGTCACAGTTGGATAGTCAAATAGACTTCAACTTTTAATTTAATTCACTCGTGATTAATAGTAGATATATAATGAAAATTATAAATTGGAATTAAATTGAAATTATGGCTTGTTTTTCACCTGATAAGAATCAAAATCTTGTAATTGATGCATGTTATATTTAAAATTATAATGTTAATTTGGCTTTAAACTTCATTCTTAAGTGAACAGGCCTTTTTAGTCGCCAAGCATATATTAACTGCAATGTGAAATCGTTTGGAGAATGAAAAGCACATGTCAGTCTTTATCTAAAAGAATTATATGATTTAGGTTTAGTAGAAAGTAATCATAAACCTTTTAATATAATGTTACATTACATATCTGATATTGTAAACGCATTTTTTATGCTGGATAATAAATTTTGTAATTAAAAATGTGAAAGTATTAAGAAGTACATAAAGTTCTGCATTGTATAATTAGCTGTAAGAGTTGAACGGTTTTGTACAGTGATATGAACTAATTCACAATTAGTTCAAACCAGATTTTATAAATTATAGTTATCGTACGGGTCTGACGTAGCAACAAGTGCGCCACTTCTATTAAACAAACTATTTAATTGAATTATTTTTGTTTATAATTACTTTTTCTTTCTCCTTATTCGTGAAACTTGACACATTTGAGCCTAATTTTTCGTTTAAAAGTATCAAACAACAGTCTTACAGTAAGCCCAACAGTTAAGAAATTACGAAAAAATAATAGTTTCACATTCGAATTAATATTGGTCCTCACCCAGCAAATGAAAAATTTTAAAAACTACCCGGCCTAATACTGTATAACCTTCAACCTGCCAATAAAAAGCCACCCAACCTAATATTAGTCTTCACCCAACAAATGAAATTTTTAAAAAACCACCGAATATAATAAATATCAGTTTTCTCTCAGTAAATAAGAATTTTAAAGTGTTCAACCTAATATTGGTTTTCATTCGGCAAATGAGAATTTTAAAACACCACAAAACCTAATTTTAATCTTCGTACGCAAGAATTTTAAAACTACCCGACATAATATTAGTCTTCGCATGGCAAGTGAGAATTTTTAAAAAACCACCCTATTTAATATATATATTAATATTTGCCACCAGACTTAATTTTAGTCTTCGTAACAAATGAGAATTTAAAAAACTACATAATTTAATACATATATTTTTATTTGCCAGAAATTGTGAATTTTAAAAAACCACGACCTAATACATGTATTAGTCTTCGTCCAGAAATTAGAATTTTAAAAACCAACCAAACATTTATCTTCATCTAACAAATAACAAATTATAGTTATGTAGTCTTCAGTAAAGGACGAATTTTATTTTAGCTTTTTACGAAAATAACTTATTCGCTTGGGTATATATGAAAACCACATGATTTTCATATATATCCGTGCGAATAAGCTTTCGAAAAAGCACGGGTCGTTACATAATACCCGTACGATGATTCATACGTATCTAATTAATTACGTATATATTGATTGTAGTATAAATTAATTAAATATAAATACTGCCATAGCGAAAGGTATCAAAATTTTAATTTATCGATACGTATTTTGAATTCATATAGCACTTAAAACTCATACGGAAATTGGTATTCATTCGGCAATTGGGATTCATGTGGTTTTTGCCGCAACCGTAACCGTAATTTGCTGTGTGTCGTACGGTTCATTGAGAAAGTTCCGCATGCACCTCTAGTAGAAACACTTTTTAAAAACAACACTTTAACTTTAGAAATTGGAGACCAGATATCTAATCTTGAAGAAATAAAAGTAATGGCGAAATTGAATTTAATGGAAGAAAGGTATTAGCAAAAGCTTTTCGTGTAAACACTACTCTAACTTCTTTAGATTTCAGTTATAATGAAATGATTTTAATGAAGTAAAGGTATTAGCAGAAGCTCTTCGTGTAAACACTACTCTAACTTCTTTAAATGTTAGTTATAATGAAATTGAATTTAATGGAGGAAAGATATTAGCAGAAGCTCTTCGTGTAAACATTATGCTAACAAGCTTAATTTTGAAGTCAGAAAAACTTTAGTGGAGGCTCTCTATAATAATGTTACATTGGACTATTTAAATCTCGACTGTAATCAAACTGATTTAAAAATTCTACTGATTTCGGAGAAATATATACATAATAAATCGGCTAAAATCCCAGAAATTTCACTCAATTATCATCACAAAACATGACGGGTCACTTCTTTTTGCAAAGTGCTATAAAATATTTAATTCGATTTAAACGAAAAGCAGTATTATTAAATTATCAATAAACGAGATTAAACCCCTAAATCTGATTCTGGAGTCGATGATTGAATCTCAAATGTATTTTGACTCATTAGTGTATTTTAAAGATCCATTGTTAAAATTACTTTCAAACTTTACAACGCACATTTGAAATCTGCAAGTTTATATCGATCACTAAGGTTGTTCTCAAACATTCCACTTATTGGATCAGAGGCAAATATTTAAATATTCGGAAAATGAATAAACTAACCAAGTAAGTTACTACTTCAATGAACAGATCAGCGAGATACAACCCATCTTTTTTCTTCAACAATTTATAATTAATAAAGATTGTTCAAGCTTAGTTGTTATGTTTTTTGCATATAAGCATAGTTGTTATATTTTTTGCATATAAGCGTAGTTGTTATATTTTTTACATATAAAGCATAATAAAGAATGAATTCTCAACAAATTTCTAACTGATCTAAAAAAAATAGCCATTTTTTTTATTTTTAATGTTCAAAGCTTTTAAACCAATAATCGATACCTTGATATAAGCGTACTAAATATAAACCCATTTTTATAAAACCAATAATAAATGCTGTTATTCTATTTTTCACTCATATAAATTTCCATATTTAATGGCTAATGAAAGTTATAACTCTTTTCGAAACTTTTTTTTATTACCTATGCTACTTTCAGTGTGATTTGCAAATCACCTTACCTTTGCTCTTGCAACAAAAGATTTAGTTTTGTAATATCATTAAAAGGAGAAGTCGACGCAATCAAAGTTGAAGCCTTGGCAACCAGTCCGGTAGAAAATTCTTTATTAGATTTTTTAGGGTATTTTAGGTGGCATAACGAAAAATACAGTAACTCTATAAATATCTTAATTGATTGTGATACTTATCATAATCATTATTTAATCAATTGATTGAGATACTTGAGAATACCCTAAATCAAAAGAGTATAAAGATTAGAATTTCGTGCAAGCTTTAGTTTACTTATCGATAGATATTTAAATAACTTATATAGCTAAAATTTCGTGCAGAAATTTTCATTTTTATCTTGGCTACAATAAGCAATGATCTTCGTAACTTGACACGTGCTCTAATGCTGTACCATCATATATAATCCCACTTCGGAAATCAATAGAGTAACCATCTTTCTGAAAAAAAAAAAAAAATGACGGTAAATCATTTAAAAAAACTTTCAGAAGATTATCTTGAACTTCTTGATGACCAAGAAGACTTTAACGTAATCATTAATGTTGGAGAATCACCAAATACAAAAATATTCCGAACACATTCGAATGTTTTGAGATATAGATCAATGTATTTTCGTTCTAAATTAGCAAGCACTAGTAAAGATACAAATAATATTAAAAGAATCGAATTAAACCATATTTCTATTCAACAGTTTAAAATTATTATTAAGTAAGTTATTATTGTATATTTTAATCGATATGCAAAGTATATCTACAAAGTACTAATTTAAAATCTAGATTTATTTACGGAGGAATCATTTCATTAGAAAATCAAGATGCATCATTTATTTTTGATCTTATGCTCGTTGCTTGCGAGTTTCTTTTTGAAGAATTGGCTAAATCCCTTGAGACACTTATGATTGAAGAAAAATCTCATTGGCTTCGTTTACATTTTAATAATATTTATCAAAAAAGTTTTCAAAATAACCAATTTCAAAATTTACAAAAATGGTGCAATGATTTTTTGGTAAAATATCCGACCAAGATTTTTGACTCTGAAGATTTCATATCACTTCAGGAGAGTGCTTTAATCTCTCTTATAAAACGAGATGATTTACAAATTGAAAAAGTAAAAATTTGGAATTATATTATTAAATGGGGAATTGCGCAAAATCCAAGCTTATCATCTGATAATCCTAAAAATTGGACTAGTGAAAATTTTTTAGCTTTAAAAAATACATTAGAAAATTGTTTACCTCAAATTCGTTATTTTCAAATACCTGGTGACAATATTGTTGATAATGTGCAACCGTATCATCAAATATTAGATAGCGACCTTTGGAATGACATATTAAAAAGAGCAATAAATCCAAATCGTCAAATATCATCAAAAATTCTTCCACCTCGTGTAATTTTGGCACAAAAATTACCAACACGTACGACGGAATCATTTTCAATGGTAATTAATGATGAGCATGCAGCTGAAATTGCAACATGGGTTGATAAGAAAACTGAAATATATTCAGTAACAAACAATCCATATACATTTAAGCTACTTCTTCGTGGGACTAAAGATGGTTTTACTAAAGAATCATTTTGGAAAATATGTGACAAGCAGGAAAATACTATTGTGGTCATGAAGGTTAAAGACAGTGATGAAATTCTTGGTGGTTACAATCCTATAAAATGGGATCAGTCAATTGGCAGTATGTATTGTGAAGATAGCTTTATTTTTTCATTAAAAAATGGTTCTATTCTTTCTTCTATTTTAAGTCGTGTAGAACTTCCACAATATGCAATTTATTCATGTTCCTACCTTGGTCCATGTTTTGGTAATCGTTTATTTTATACTGGTGATCTTAAAATGATGACCAATTTTAATCGAGATGGTGGAAGTTCTTGTTTCAAACGCTCGTACAAAAAAAATATTAGAAATACGACAAATAAATTTTTAGTAACTGAATATGAAGTATTCCAAATTCAAAGAAAATAAATTGGCAAATAAATTATTCAATATACTATAGTAAGACTAAATGTATTTAAAATTCAAAAAAATTTTTTTTAATTAAAGCATAGATAAAAATACCATTTATTACTTAAATTATTTATCGACTCTTTGATTAGTGATAATTACATTTATAAATTGCTTATTCAATATATCGTATGTTCAAGTTTAGGTTTCTTTTTCCAACTAAACATTTATTTCGTTATTTTTAGTAAATCATAACCTTAAAATATATTAAAAAAAATATTTTACTAATCAACAACTGTTAACTTATGTGCAATCACTTTATCAATATCCAATTTGACTTATTGATAATTGTACACGGAAATGAAGATTGATAAATTTATACGTTGAATTCTATCAATATTTTTATGTATAATTAGCAATAGTTTTCGTTTTCTAGTTTATATAATTGCTAATCCCAATCATAATAGCTAGAATTTATCTCATACATTAAAGTACAAAATCCATAAATACATTTTTCACAATAATTATTTCTTTACTTATTACCTTTTCTTATGCCTGTTTCTAATTAGCTCTATAAAGTCACAGTTGAATAGTCAAATAGACTTCAACTCTTAATTTAATTCACCCGTGATTAAGAGTAGATATTTTTTGAAAATTATAAATTAGAATTAAATTGAATTATGTTTTGATTTTCACCTGATAAGAGTCCAAATCTTGTAATTGATACATGTTATATTTAAAATTGATGGTTATTATAATGTTAATTTGGCTTTAAACTTCATAAGTCTTAAGTGAACAGGCCTTTTTAATCGCCAAGCATATATTAACTGCACTGTGAAATCGTTTGGAGAATGAAAAAGCACATGTGAGTCTTTATCTAAAAGCAAGATCTGATTTAGGATTTATAGACAGTAATCGTAAACCTTTTTAATATAATGTTACATTACAGTATTGTGTAAACGCATTTTTTATACATTATAATAAATTTTGCAATAAAAAAAGTGAAAGTATTAAGAAGTACATAAAGTTCTGCATTGTATAATAAGCTGTAAGAGTTGAACGGTTTTGTACAGTGATATAAACTAATTCACAATTAGTTCAAACCAGATTTTATAAAGACCATTCTTGGCCCGGACTGGACGAACTTTCTAATATCCCTAAATAAAGTAGTTTTGGTTAACCCGTTTTAGCGATCTCCCGTATTGAATTATGGAATGCATTTCCAATTATTTTTTCAACCAATACAGTATTATTTTCTTTAAATTAATATAATTCAAAATTTCATTAATAATAATAACATTATAAAAATAATGAATATAAAATAGTTTGAATTATGATTACGTATCACAGATACGACTAAAAAATGACAATTAAAATTTAAATTTTTTAACACTAATTTTCTTAAACTTCTATCTTATATATTCACTCTAATTTCTGTAATTTTTCCTTTCTCTTCAACAATAACTTTTTTTATATTCCTTATAGAGGTTAAAATCCTTGCTACAAAACTTTAAATACTTCATATTTCCGGAAATATAATATACTGTAACAAAATGTTTTTATATTAAATTTTAGTTAGAAATGGCATTCAGGAATTCTTGCCGTGTTTGTTGATTGTGATAAACAAATTAAGAAATTTTGCTATAAAAATTCCAAACTTTAAATCAGTTTAATGCAAACTAACGTCGATCAGTATAGGTCGACTGTATGTACGTACACATGTGGCTAAATAATCAAAACAAGTGTTCACCTGGCAAAACTATTTCCGTCCATGTCAGACATAAATATATTTATTTAAAGGTCAAGCCACATAAACAGGATTATACACATTTAAAACATGTTCAAGCAACCTTAACCCACGTGTTCAAATTTCCATTGGTAAATATTCAAGAGCATAATTTACATTAACCTTAGCAGAGTTCCATTTGTGGTTATATGTCATAATTATGTGTGCATTACTTTGAAGTTATAAAGCTATAACGATAAAAATAAGATTGAAAATTATAATGCTTACAGGATGTAACTTGATTTAAGTGTAACAGATATCAAAAACGTAACTTTTAAGGGGACAGCCCACGATACAATTTTAATAAATAGTATAAGATAAGTTAACACTTAATTTGTTTGCATTCAATTTTTTTGTATTGATTTAATTGTTATTTCAATCGGTTATTCAAAGGTAAGTTGACACATATTTAATGACACCGAGGGAAAAACAAACTTAGCCCATATAAAATTTATATGATCGAAGTCCGCGTCATTCATATATTATTTGCTTCTCATTTATTATTATTCATGTTGACATAGTTTATAATCTATTTATTTATAGTTAATAGTCGTTTATCAAAATATTATAATACTGTAATTTCAATATAGTCGAAGTACTTAAAATAAATTAATCATTTTTATTTAATTTGTATTAAATTAGTCTACTGTATAATAAGATAATTTTATTACTGCATTATGTGAATATTAGAAATCAACCAAAATAATCTATTCATGCTCATAGATGTTTACTGTAGATGTGGAAACAACAATTGTACAACAGTAAGTTTTTTTTACTACAGTTAATGTCACTCACATAGTAGCAGTATATGTAACTTCATTGAAAAAAATGGAAATCGATATTTTTCTTCATTTAGCAATATGGTACACTTAGATAATTACCCCTATAAAAAAAGTCGATCCGCGTTTTATATTCATCTTGTCCATAAATGTTGCTTTATAACCTTAAATCATGAGATTATTCGCATGTTGCAGATTCACAGAGTTTTCATAAAAAATATGGAGAAACAACGGAAATATTCGGAAAAAAAATTTAACAGGGTGCTTGACAGAAATATCGCATATTGATACTAAAATCAGTGTGAAAAAGTAATTAGTTAAAGGGTAGAGTAATCGGTTAGACGCAAATTTATCATGTGATTTTATCTAGCTGTCGTTTATAATTGACTCTTTTCTTTTTAGGTTTTCGTTCCTGATTTGCGAAATAACGTCTCACAACTACCTAGTTTGATCTGAAAAAAATTCTTTATTTTTACAAAATGGAAAGTTTCACATTATGATTTTTATCAATTAATTTATAAAAGAGTGTAATACAATTTGGAAAGAAAATATATAGATGAATAAATTGAATCTAATGAAAGATTTAGGAGTACAATGACTATAAAAATTGCACCCATTTCAAACTAACACTATAAAAAAATTTTGTCAGCAATGTTCTAAAAATTTTCTAAAATTATTCTGTCTTTGTTCAAAAAATGTTCGGAATGGAGTCGATTTTCCGAACATATCGTATACTGTGGTATTGTTACGCAACCAAATTTCATAATTAAACTTTCGCTTGTGTAACATATTAATAGTATCGCATTTTAATGACCGACCAATCAAATTTCAAGATTACGTGTAACGTAGCACGATCAGAAAATTTCAAAACAACGTTCGTTTTGTCAAAAGTGCTTATAACTCAAAATTTCACATATGAAACTATCTTTCACGCTATAACAAAAAAAATTTCTTGCAAACTTTTACTATAAGATCTTTTTTACACCCTAACCTTATCTAACTCTAAATCCTAACTAAACATCAAAGCTCTTTTTTTTTATTTTTAAGACGACAATTTATTTGGTGCGACTCATACATTTATCCTATTTTTAAAAATATCGATATACAATACAAGCATTACCCAAATAAAATTTTGAACTTGTTTGCGCTTTTTTTCACACTCATTTTCATCATTGAAAATTTCACAGCTTGAATTTGACTTGGATATTGGTTCTAATTGCTGACGTTTCTTTACTCTAAGGGCTGTCGAATCTGAAGAATTACATCTGATTTCATTAAGCGGCATACTCGATAATCGTAATTTTGATTGTTAAGGTTTTCACTCATATTTGGATGCTTGACCTGCATTGCGTGCTTTGGCTCGTTGTTTGGACACCCTAGGCATTTTATAGACTATTACGGCTAACGTTTTAAAATATTCTGTTATATTATTATTTAACGATGCATTCTAAATGTTTCAACTCATTATTGAGACATAGAATTACCTTGAAACTTTCATATGTTGTTTATAAAGTACCTAAAAATAAGGCTATGTTTTTAAAATTCTCTATTAAAATGTAAGTTTTGGCATTCGTCTTGCAGAACGTTCTAAATTTCGTCGTTTCGAACAAAAAAGCCAACATAGTTGCTTTTAGATAGTTATGGCACAATGTTTTCAATCTAAAGAAATTAGATAAATAAGTACAATATTTGTATGAAAACTATAGAATTTTATGCTTTTCTTTATAATAAATAATTTGATCGATCATTTTTTAATTTTACTGATAAAATCTGATCATAGTAAAATGATCAATATAGCAGACATAGTTTTGATTATTTAGTTGATTTATCACCCTAGTGTAACAAGTTAACAGTTTATGCGAAGTTTATCATTGTAAAGCATACTTTAATTAGACTTTAATACAGTAGCTTATTTGTAGTCTAATAGTAACTATAAATATAGGGTTATAGTACTTTGGGTAGTTAGCGGATTTTAGAGTTTGGAATTTTAGTTTTGGTATTTGGTCTTTGGTTTTAGTGCGTTGGGAACGTACTAGGTTGGTTAGTTGGATAAGGATATTTGTTACTATTAGTGTCTGGGACACAATAAAGAGATATTTGGTTTAGTATAGGGTGTCCAGAATTCGGCAATTTTTTCCCGTTAATTTCCGCACATATTTGTACAGATTTATGCAGGTGATTTAGATATTGATCAGCCAATAAAAATTGCTGATT
>CAJVPZ010003666.1:0-10766 GCA_910592135.1 Racocetra fulgida | reverse complement strand
TATAACTTTTAACTTTAAAATAATAATATAAAAATTATATAATAACAATATAATAATTGCATTATTAAAAAAACTCAAGTTTCTGCAAAGTTTGTAAATATAAAACTATAGTAAAAATATAAAAATTAGATATAAACTTTGTTGTGTTGATGTTTCTTCTTTTACATATTAATTTTAAAATAAATTTTATAAATAATTATATTGAGAAAAAAAGAATAAAATATGTTTTAAGCTAAATTAAAATTTTGCAATTTTGATATAATTTAAAATATAACTCTGTTAAAAGAAAATTTAATAGTTTTAAAGTAATAATTATATATAAAATTATACTCTAAACAACTTTAGTTTAAATATACAAACAGGTTATCTTAGTAAAAAAGTTTTCTATATACTAATATTAAAATTTTTAGTTTTTTTATAGAAAACATTTTCTATTTAGATAATCTATTTTGATCTTTAAGCAAATTTGTTCAGTATATAATTCTATATATTTTGTGTCTTGCTGATTTTGTTTTTTTTTAAATAAAAAATTGGATTTAAGATTATATAAAAAAATTTTTTTAAAAAAATTTTTAATAGGTAGTTTATATAAATTTTACTATAAGCCTAGCCTAAAAGTAGAGCACTTTTATTTAAAACTTTTTTCTTACTAAATAAATCACTCTTGTACTTTTAACAAAACTTGTAGAATTTATCAAGATGTTTCTACTAGTAATAAGAATATTAAAATTGGTCTAGTAGTTCTTAAAAATCTTTAAAAACTTTTCTGATATAAAATTTTATTAAAAAAATCAATTTTTTAAAGAAATTTTATATGTGAGTAAAAAGTTTTTTAAAGATTTTTCAAGAAATATTAGGCTAATTTTAATATTTTTATTACTATTAAATATATCTTGATGAGCTTTACTTAATAAAAAATTTAAATAAAAGTGCTCTACTTTTAGAATTATAGTAAAATTTATATATAAAAAAATTTTGTTCAGGTATTTCATGAACTACCTATTAAAAAAATTTTTATATAACTTTTAATCTAATTTTTCACTTAGTAAAAAAATTTAAAAAAATAAAATCAGAAAATACAAAATATGTAAAATTATATGTTTAACAACTTTGTTTAAAAAATCAGAAAAGATTATTTAAGTAAAAAAACATTATATATAGAAAACTAAAAATTAAAATATTAGTATATAGAAAACTTTTTTTACTAAGATAATACTTTTGTATATCTAAAATAAAGTTGTTTAATATTGTTAAATATCACAGATTGCTATATTATAAGTTAATATAATTGACCAATTAGATTACAGAATCTTATATAACAAAATTAACAAAATATTAGTTATCTTTAAATACTAACACAGGTTAAAAATATTCTTTTTTATATATAAATCACAGTGGTTATATAATATTATTGTAAATAAATATTATTAAACAAAATTTAAAAATATTGAAATAAAGAAAGATTTGTTAGTAAATTTATATATTTTCTTTTATAGTTTATTTATTTATATTTATAAAAAGGAAATTGCTAATTAATACCTCAGGTGATTATCACCTGTAGTAAAATTATCTTAAAATTTTACTTATAAAACCACTTTTGAAGCTCTAAGTAAAAAAATTCCTTGTGAAATTTTACTATAAATTTTACTAAACTCTAACCTTAATATGAGGTCTGACTCTTACCTTAAAGTTCCAAAAAAATATATTTTTATTTATTAAATTGTTTATTTATTTGTTTACATTACACAAAATTATATATTATAAATCATAACCTAAGGTGTTTATTAGTTATTTTCTTATAAAAAATTTTTTTGAGTATAAAACTTTATTTGATAAATCAATTTTATAAACTACTATAATTTTTTATAATTTATATCATAACTACTATTTTCATTCTTAGTATTATTCAAAACCAATTAATTTCAGTCTATCCACTCCTTTACTTCAAAATCTAAATCTATAAATTCTTTCTTCTTTTTAGAAACAACTTTTCTTTGTTTTTTTTTTGGTCTATATATTTAAAAAAATATTTTTATTGTTATCTTCTTTATTATTTCTATTAGTCTTATTTTTATTCTTTTATAATTATTAAAACTTTATTATAATTTATCTTTCTTATTCTAGATCTTATATAGTCATAAAATCATCACTTTTAATTATTTATTTTATTTCTATTGTATATTAAAATATATATTATATTAATATTAATTTCTTAAAAAAACTTATATCAATATTTCTTGTACTTTATATCTAAAAAAATTTCTATTGCTTATCAATACTGCTTTTCTTTCTTCAACTCAAACTTCTTCTCTTACTCTTGTTTTCTCTTGTACTATTTAGTATTCTCCTTCTCTAATTTTTTTTAATTTATTTTTTATTTATTATCTTATCTCTTTCACTTTGAACTTTATTTTAAACTATTTTGTAAAGAACTTATTTATTTTTATCTAAAAAGTTCTCATCTATATGCTATTTTAACTCTTTTCTATTTTTCACCTTGTTCAAAAGCTTCAATTTTTTACTTTCATTTTTTCTTCTTATCCAAAACTGGTTTTTTTGCTTCTCTTTGCTCTTGTAACAATTTATCTATCATCTTTCTATACTGTAACTTAGCATCCTAATATCTCAATCACCACAAATCTTTATTATTTCCAAAAACTTCAACTTTTTACTTCAAATCTGCATACTTCTCTTCTAAGTAACTAATTCACACCTTTCTAAAAATAAATTATAGATTTAATATTATTGATATTATTATTATTATAAAATTATAACAAAAAATTATTATCAATCTTTTTTTTTTTCGATATTAAGGTAATCTCTTGGTCGCTTTTCTTTTATTCAGTTATTATTAACTTTTACAGTATAGTATACACCATACCATATATATATTTGGAGAGTACAACTAGCCACATGTGCAACTTTTGGTTGCCTATTTAAGTAGTTTCCTATTACTAAGTTCTACACTAGCTGCTGTATTTATAATTCTATCGAATTACCTATTTAAACCTTCTGCACCTATGAACATTAACTTCTAACTGAGCAAGAATACTTAGTACCACCTTATTTTCAGATACCTGACTTAGAATTTTAAGAAAAACTCTTTTTCAAATCCTTTATCCTCGAGGTAAACCTGCTAGAGCCTTCTATATCCACAATCTGGCCAACCTAAACTTTGTAATTTACGCCAAGTCCAAGAACAAGTACTTATGAGCCGAAGCCTCTACTATTATCTACTTCTGCCCTTGTAGAGATCACCCAAATCCAGTATACACTTTACGGACTAGCACTGATTTTTTTCATCAACAGTGTCCCAAACTCCCAATTCTGATAGCCTGGAGAGGGACCAGTAGGCGTCCCCTTGGTATTCTGATTGAATCCTTTTCCTCATCTATACGGGGCCACTCCTGTATATACACAGCCTGGTTGGTATTAGTGTCTTGCCAAACACCCGGTCCTCATCCAGTTTACTATTAGTGTCTGATTACCAATAATCACCCTTTACGTAGTACTGTCAAAGATCTGTGTTATCTCTTTACTTGGAACTTGCCAAGCAGGATCCCGTGTGCCCCAGCCCTTGGATTTACACAAACATTTCACCTAGGTTTTGTGTAACTCTTGTGTCACACTATAATTCTATGTTCTCCCAGTACAAGCTGGTATGACCAAAGCTACAGATCTGATGATTCATCAGATTACACACAGTCTGCTATAATACATTCCTTAAATTTGAATTTCATCACTGGTGGGATTTGAACTCTTGTCCTGCCGCTTGGGGGTGCAACAACTTATTAATCTTTTTTTGACTCTTCTCTATAATTATAAAATAATATTATTAATTATTATTCTATTTATTTTATTTTATTTTTTACCCTTTCTTGTTAATTTCCTCTTTAGATTTACATGATTTCTTATTTATATGCTTGTAATGGTTAACCATCTTAAAAAATTTTTTCTAAACCTTTTGAAAAATTTTAAACTAGATTAATTTATTGAACTTATTCCTTAAATTTTAATTTGAATCACATGAAATTTCTTAATTTTATTAGACAATTATAGTTAAAAATTAATCTTTATAAACTATACAACAAACAAAATTTGTAATTATACTTATTATAGTAAAATAGTGAAGGCATATAACCATTGTAGAATCATATGTTTGAATTTAGCTGATGGACAGTAAACTTTGCCACCCAGGGGTTATGATTATGCACTGGCCTGTAGTAAACTTTATAAAATTTTAATATTATTTTCTTATTTTGTACTATTTATTTACAAAGTTTTTTGCTAAAGCTCAAAAATTAGAAAAGAAAATGTTAACTCTATAATTTAGCATCATGTGATATTAAGCAGAAATGTAACACTAATGTCAAGAGTGCTAAGTAATGCTAGCTAGCACTAACTATCTCTAAAATAATATAGTTAGAACCAGTAGTTCTAAAGCACTTATTACATAAATAGTGCTAATGCTTTCTTTTAAAATTAGTGGTTCTAGTAAATTTGTAAATTATAAAAATAGTAGCAGAGATCGATAGTTCAAAAGGTATAAATAGACTTAGAAATTACTCTTTAAAGAACAGAACTCTAAGTTCCAACAACTCAACAATAAATAAAGAGTAATCGTGTCTTCATACACGAACAATTCAAATATTTTATTGAATATTCCCTAAAGAGTAATCGTGTCTTCATACACAGATCGCTTGAATAAATTATAACCCAGTTATAGGTCTTCAAACACGAATAACTTGAGTATAATAAATAAACTTGTTTATACGACTATTTGTATCTTCATATACATTTAGCCGTTTGCCTCTTCGTAATTGCAAATCACCACACTAACCATATACTTAGCATAAATCGGCATTTGTTATTAATCGACTATTATATCCGTCGCTATAGTAAAACATTATACTGGACTTCTAAGAGGTATTTATATTAAAATATTCAAGTTTAAAGATATTGCCTTTTGTTATTAATTTAACCAGATATGCATTTAACAATGGCAGTCAAGATCAATATATTAAAAATTAATTTTATAAATTAAAACTTACAATATATTTTTTTTTTACTTCAAATCATTTTCTATTAGCCGATCAGATTTTGCAATGGCACAAGATCTACCAATCAGAATGAAAGCCCGCTATGCAATATTCATGACATATTTGTCAGTAATTTGATTTGTACACGTTCACGATTTTTTTTTGTTTATATAAATAAATTTTCCAGATCAAAACTCAATTTTGATATCACGAATGAGGATTGGATCTACCAAAAATTCTAACCCTTTAATTGTTCGACTGAAATCATTTATGGGAATATTTTCATTGACTTTTCTCCAGATAATTATAGTGGTTTTACTGGACAAATAAGTAAATCTATTTTGAACGGGCTGAGAGAATGGCAACACTTTTATATGTTGTAAGAGCAGATCAAGATTAAACATTTGAGTGTTGCCAAAAGAAAACCCGAAAATTTAAATATAAGTAATATTTAAATTTTCGGGTTTCTTTTGGCGACATTCATTTCTGTGTTTGATAATGATAGTACTGTATTTAAAAGCCACAAATTCAAGTTCTCATTTTGTCATCACATTAATGGCTTATTAATTATAGCTAAGCATTTTGCTTTTTTTAGATTTCGCTAGTTTTTAGTCATCAGGATTTCATGAGGCTTTGTCTTTGATCATTTCCGATTTGGGTTACGTCTTCACCAGTTTTAGATCTCGCTTTTCATTGCCTTGCAAAAAGGCTTTACCTATCAGCAATTGGTCAAGTAATTCTATCTTTTGTGATCGTGTCAATAACATAACCATCTTTGATATGGATCATGTCATAAAGTATCACAATGTGTAGCGATATGATTATCCTGGGTTATGCAGAATTTTTTAGGTTATTATTATCCGACTCACATGACCAAGATTGTAATGCGAGGTTCCATATAATTCTTATTGTTTCATACTAAAGAATGTTAAATAGTTAAAGGTATATTTAGTATCAGATAAAAATAGTTAATATCCGTTGTATATGTTGTATATCTTTCTCCTATATATAAAGCCTCAACTTCACCTAGGTTTACTTTAGACTTCAATCTTACTTATAGGCTAGATTTCTCTTGCATATTTCTATCTTTATTTATTTTTTCTATTTATTTCTCATATTATTATTATATTTTTATTAAATAAAGTGTTTAGTTGTGTATCCATACACGTATATTTTACTATGTAATTATGATCACATGACATCATGAATTAATTAAAACTTACCCAACCTCATGCATCTTTATATACAATCGCACTGTAAGTTTCCATACCATAACCAGCACGTCATTTGAATTTCTGTTAAGGGATGAAGTTCGAGTATGAAAACTGTATTATCATGGTTATTTTTATTTTTAATTTTTTTAATTATTTTATTTGATTTAAATCCAATCATTATTTAAGTTAATCTATAAACCGGAGTGTTTCGATCTAAGATCACATATCAAATCTTAACTTTAATGCTGTAATGAACTATTAAAGCAAATCATAATTTCGAAGCAATCGCTACTACCGTGATAAAATATAAATATTGATTTTTTGAGCCATAATAAACAAATATTTTTTCAAGCATTTTAAGCCACACAAGATATTTAAAATGTAATTTTTGCTTAGTTCTTATTTCAAACCCATCAATTAACCGTCAACATCTGATTATTGTATATTATGTCAGCATCACCTAGCGTCCAAGTTGAAATTGAAGCGGAAACTAGAAAGTATGTTGCAATTAGTCCGAAAGGTGACTTTGTAGTTGAATTCATAGCAAAAGAAAATTTCGGTAGATTTTTACAGAATAACTATTTACAGATAATTTCATAATTTAAGACCACCCTAAAACTTTCTCCGGGATTTATACAGTTAATGATACGGGTTTTAGATTACAAAGCATTAGCATTATATTAATATAGTATATTTTTGTTAGAGCCTAATAAATGCAAAAAATAAATGCAATACTTTGATTTAGTGATTGTAGTCGATTGGCGCTAATCGATAAAATCGACTTAGTCGCTAAGTTAGCTGATTGTTTAAAAGTCGACTTAGTCGAGTGAATATAGGAAAAATCGGAAAAAATTTGGAGCATAGTACGAGTAATCGACCCAGCTTAGTCAAGTCGACCTTTATTAGTATATTTTACTACTGATGAAAATAATGAATCCCGGAATTCTGGAGAAATTTTTAGGGTGATCTTTAAATTTTGAAATTAATTAAATTATTTGTATTATTAATAACTTCTAAAATTTTTATTTAATTAGAATTTAAATTACAAATTTATATTGTTGAAATTTTGGATAATAAAGATGCAGATGACCAGATATCATCGTCAAGAAAACTTTCTAGGATTCATACGACCTTTGAATTTACTGATGAACAACAAGATTTAATTAGGAATAAATGTACAAACAAATTAAGGTGGTCTGTTGCCGTATCAGATAAATTAGCTAGTCTACCAGAATTTAGAATATTAGTAATATCTTGTATTAACCTTGAAGATATGAAATATTATAAGAAAAGTTCTAGTGAAATACAACTTGTAGAAACCAAAAACAATGGATTTACGTTTGTTTTTATTATTGACGATGAATATTCAATTAATAATATTGATGAAGAAAATTTATCAATTGAATGTGGTGGGATAGTTGAATTACTTTCTAGTCAAAATGCTGATGAACATTTCCTTATTATCTTAGCACTTTCAGGGATCTACAAGTATCATATAAAAGACAAATCTATTAATGGTAAAAACTTACAAAAACTAAAATATCCAAGAAGAATATACAACGCAATCATTAATAATATAAATGCGCGTTTTGATGATTATGATTTTGATAAAGCATGTTATGTTGCATATAATTCTATATGTGCATATATTGAAAACTGCTTACATAAACATTATTTTTTGGTTGATACTATTAAAGAAGGCATCGATTACATAGAACTTTATGATTTAAAAACAAACCAATTAGTAAATATTTTTAAGAGACATAAGTTTGATGAATCAGCCTTGTTAGATCTTTCTACTTTATCATACGCGATATCAGACGATAATAGATTCTTAGCATATGTACCATCATCCACTAAAGAAATCATAATATATTCGATCGAATGTGGTATTGAAATAGCGAAGCTTGAAGAAATTATAAATATGAAGGACGCATTTGGACAAATATTTATCGATTTTTTTGATGAGATGTTACTCATATATCATTCAAAAGATGAATGGTTTGTCTGGAATATTTTCGGCTTATTACGAGATTCTGTTAAATTAGATAATCCAGGGTTTACGGTGGAACTTCCATTAGCCAAAAAATTCGGAGATCCTTATAAAGTACAACGATCAAATTCATCCATAATCGTTGATATGGGTAGCGAACTTGTTATTTATGATGATCTGATCATAGATAAATATTTGAAATATTTAAAGAAAAATGGTAAACAAGATTGGAAGAAACTACCAATAGAATACTTTACGATGCAAAATTTATATAATCACATATTACATCTTCATGATAAAGAATTAATAAAAAAATTAGATGAATATTATTCGAAAAAAAGTAACCAAGCTTCTTATAAAAACATAACATTAGAAACATTAGATATAAATTCCCATAAAAAATTAAAATTAGAACAATTAGATAAGAATTATGAGATAATTGAACCCTGGTCAACAGAGTCTTTTGGATTTTCTGGACGTCCACGGTACTCATTCTATCTTGATGAGGAAAAAACAAAGCTACTTTTAATAGGAAGCCATACAATTCAAGTTTGGTACAAGTATGATCATGGTCTTAAAAAAAAGAGATCTCTTGAATTCATTCATGTGCCTTTATCGCACTTGCACAATATTTTTGATCTTGAAATAAGAAAATTAGATCTTCAAGTGATAAAAGTAATAGATTTCAAGTATTGCATTGGAAAATTCAAGCTTAGCATTCAAATTAATGATGAAGTTCCTCCTCCAATTGAAATTGAAGATGAAATTAAAATGGAAGATGAAGGAGATTTTATGAATGTAGCCAAATATGCTTGTTACGCACTTAAATACTTCTCTGCTTATAAAAAACTTGAACAGTTTCTTAACAAGGATAGAAAGTTAAAATTTAGTTATATTATTAAACAAACACGCAAAATAATATTGAGATTTATTAGATTGCATCCAACTGCTTGGAGATTATTAGATATTCGCTTTGATTTAATGAGTGTTCTTATTGAAACGGGAGATTATGAACTTGTGAATGATATTTTATATTTTAAACAACCGACTCATGTACCTCAAAAATTTTGTTGGTCAGGCGGAAAAAATACTATTCGTACTGCACTTTCAGGTTTGTATATTTAGAACTACATGTAAATGAAAATACGATAGATCTCGTTTCCCGACAACCATTTTACCAACATTTAAGGATGGCCCAATCTATAGTTAAGGTTAGCCTGATTTAAGGTCAGAGTTAAAGTCGGTGAAATAACTGTTGGTGAAACGGGATAAACCTACACAAATGTACCATATTAACATTTTACTTGGCCGAAGATCGTACTATGCTGGCACTTTTTTTAGATTACTATACTAAACATGCAGATGATAATATTGGATGGATGAATACAGTTGCAGATATCATACCGGAATTATATAAGAGTAGTGGAAAGAAGGAGGATGAAAAAGATGATAAAATTGGATTAATAAATAGAGTTATAAACATCATATCTAAATTATATAAGCGTAGCAAAAAGAGAAAAGAAAAAAAAAAGGTGACAAGATTAAATAACTTGAAAACTAGTTTGCTATAAAGCTTATCATATTAACACAAATTATATAAATCATTTATAATATTAACCTCTGTAAATAGAATCCTATAAATATTATGTCCAAAAGTTATTTTATAATCCTTGCTTTGGTTGCAAGCAATTGGATTTATTCTCTTTTGAATTTCTTGAAATTTCAGCTGCATTAGATGGTTTGTTAAAGGTTTTTATACCTATAACGCAGTTGATTCCACAGAATTCTGAATTGGATTTACAAGAGATCGAGATTGAGTATAAATATAATAATTTACATTAAAAATATGTTGATATTATTTATTACATATTAATTCAATTTTACTTTAAATTTCTACAGTTCTGATAAAATCAATGATATTCGAATGGTACCCTTACCAAATTTTACAACAGCAAACAAAAAAATTCTGTCAGATGTAAACGAAGGAAAATTTATAAATTTTCTAAAGTTTTTAATTTTTGATACTCTTGAAGAACAGGATTACAGTCTTTTTATCAAAATAATTAAGGATATTAATCTTAATATTTTATGTGAAAACCCTTCAATTGGTGCTGTCATGAATTGGATGTGGTATTCTTCTAAATCCTATTGGCATAGAACCCTACAATCGTTTGTTTTGTACTTTTTATCCTATTCAATTATTTCTTGGGCATATATTGCGCATGTTCAAATAACTAGTGGACTTCAACATATTATATTATTTGCAATCATTATATTATTTTATTATTTATCATACAATCATCTCGTAGTTGAATTTAACCAATTTTACCACAATGGAAAAAAATATTTTTCAGATCTTTTTAATTTTGTAGATCTTCTGGCACTCATTATTCTGATAATTATCTTTAGTCATATTTTGTTTCATCATTATACATTTGAGGATGGATTTAAAAATGCTGAAAGCAGTCAAGGCTTTACATTTTTTATTTTTTTAAGTATTTTAATTCTTTGGCTCGAATT
>CAJVPZ010003665.1:0-10766 GCA_910592135.1 Racocetra fulgida | reverse complement strand
TTTTAAAATAAATAGTTATTTGGTGGTTTATTGATGGTTTATTTGTTATTAATCAATAAACCAAAAAATAAAGACCAAAAGACTTTATAGTTTATTGGTCTGTGATCTTTAATGTATCATCTCTGATATATATTATGCTATATTTTAACCCAAATTCTAATCCTACAATAAGGTTTATTACTTCAAATTATATATTTATCTGATTGTTTTGATTTTTGCTAATTGGCCAATATCATGTGTTGCAACTGTTTTTTCTGAATGGCTAGGGTACTCGATCACTGAATGGCTAGAGTCTTGATCAGAAGAAGAAAGAGCTGATGAAACTTTTTGATAAAAGGACTGTAATTTTGAAAATTTTAAGATTTAGAATATCTAGAGGACATAATAAAGGAGCTTGTTAAAAGATGGTTAACTAGGGTGTATAACGGCCTATTAAATCAAATATAGGCAGGGTCACTAATGATCTTTACTAATTTTGGATTTTTATGGGTATCGAATTACATATATCAATCTTATTAAAACAAAATTACATTTATTGAAATAAATAATTAACTAAGGCCATGCAAACTTAATTAATTGGTTTTCATAACCTGACAGGATCAAAATTTGAAAATTTGAAAAAAAAAATTTTTGTATGTTTTAATAACCAGGTGGGTATTTTAAAAAATTTTTAAAAAAAATTTTATAAATTTTTATATATGAAATTTAAAAAAAAAGCTGGCCGGCCAGGTTTGTTTAAAAGTTTCATGTTATAAAAACCAATATATTAAATTTGTGTAGCCTAAATAGAATGTTATTTTTTTTTAAATTGCACCTCAAGACTAGCTTTATACTGAAATAGAGCTATTTTTTTAATATATTTATAAAAAATATATAGAACTCTAATAATTAATGTTTTTGGTTTCGATTATTAGTATTTTTTTATTTTTTTTAAAAAAAAATTAAAAAAAATAGCTCTATTACAGTGAAAGCTGGTTTAGAGCTTCAAGTTAAAAACAATAGTATAGTATATTATTTAATTAATTATTGAATTCAAAAAATGTAATTTATTTTAGTAAAATTTATAGTGATAATCATATTAATTTGGTTCAATTTATAATAAAATTACTAATTCATTCCCTAAAATCCCAAAAGCAAATTTTGATACTATTAGAATTTTAAGCATCTGGGTTTTAACTATATATAAAACAACATTCTATTAGAAAATCTTCAATTAGTGCCGATTACTATTAACCCTGCCTATATTTGATTTAATAGGCTATTATACACCCTAATGGTCAACTACATTTTTATATTTTATTAGTAAAATTAATTTTGTCAAGAGTTTCGTCAATTGTCAATAGTTTTATCAATTGTCAATAGGTTCGTCAAATATTAATAGTTTTGTAAATCGTCAGTAGTTTCATCAAACATCAATAGTTTCGTCACTCTTCAAGGTTTTGTCTGATGAGAGATTTGATAAAACCATTTTGTCATCGCAAAAATAAGGAGAATTCTCAGATAATGCATTCTATAAACTATGTGACAACATATCTGGTACTGTGGTTATTGCAAAGGTTAGTGGTACAAAGAGTTACTTGGTGATTACATCTTATCTGGAAAGCTAATGAATTTAGAATAGATAGTCTTATGCAAATAGCCGACAGTTTTAATTTCTCTTTACAAAGTAATGATAGTAATGAAACTATTATTAACCATGCGAAAACAGAAAAAACAATTAATTGTTATGGTACAGAAAAAAATGGTGCAGGGTTTTGTAGTAAACTTAAATAGGTAGTAACAAAAATATGTCATTATAGTATTGTAAACAAAACGATGAAATTTCAATCAGAAAATTTATGAAAGTAAATGGTTTGTTATAAACAAGTTTGAGATATTTCAATTTCTTAGACTTGTTAATTAATTTAATAGTTCTGATGGTTTAATATGTAGGGTTTATTTGTTTTATATTTTAATGCAGTAATAAAGTTCAATGCAATAAAGACATCATTTCATTGTGAACTGTTATGACTAGTGAGAGACTTTATATCTACACAGCCAATTTAGCTTAAGGTCATAAGTATTAAAATGAGAAACCAAATATTTATTAAGATACACAAAGCACCAAAAAGTACTAATAATATATCCTAACAAGTGCACCTGGTATACTATTAACTCTTCCAAAATACTAACACACAAATCTCTAACTCACAAAAACTAAAAACTAACCAAAACTACTACTTAACCAGTGTTCTATAACTCCATATTTATACATACTATTGATTCTTCTAAAGTTTATCAGAGTAAACTTTATAATATTACACAAGCAAAAAGTACATTTGTTATTATTATTACACCATTTTGCATAACAGAATCCTAACAAACGATTTAGCAAGCTATTAAAAATAATATATCTATATATATAGGTGTCTAAATTATTCCTTTTAATAAAAAATTATTTTGACATTTAGTCTATGCAAAAATGCCGTTCCTGATAGAGTGGAATAAAAATCTGATTTATATACTGATTCTGATAAAGTTCTAAATAAAGGCTCTAAAATACTATACTACTATAATAGAAAATGAGAGTTCATTTTTAGGACCCTATCAGGAACAATACTTAAATAAATTTTTTTAACTTCATCAAGATCAGTATTGCCAATCTATCAGGAATAGTATTTTTGCTTAGTCTATTAAAATTAATTTTATTAGTCGCAAAATTAATTTTTATAGTTGTTAAAATTTTTAGTAAAATTATTTGAATTCTTTATACCAAATATATTAGTATAGCTGTTCTAGCTCATTTCATGATTTTGATCAATTCTAAATTGACCTAAGATCATTCTTAAATTTTCACCAATTCTGAAATGATCCAGTAAATCTTTGCCAAATTTTAAGAATTAGATGTGACCAATTATTAGTATAACAAATAAGCGCCAACTAATTTATTTATATAATTGGTAATTATTGTCACAGATGATTGGTCACATCCAAAATTTAATAAAAATTTAGAACTCAGAATTATTAAATTTCCTACAAATCTATTATATAAACCTACCTAGTATTGCCACAAAATCACTATATAATCACTTTTTAAATTTTAATATTTATATAACAAGATTTTTGAAAAAATGTTTGAAGTTTTATTTATTCAAATTATTTTTTAAATTAATTATTCAAATTATTTTATTCAAATTATTTATTTTAAATTATTTATTCAAACTATTTATTCAAATTATTTATTCAAATTGTTTATTTAAAAATTTATTTAATTTATGGCTATAAATTCAAAACCATCATTCAAGTTTGAATATTTAAAATGCATTGCATCTAAATTCAATTTTTTTTAATACAAGTATAAAGCTTTAAGTCTAAATTAATACTCTAGTAAAAGGTGATCTTATTACGTCTACATCAAGTTTTTTGAAGCCTTTTTGCTCACTCAAAATATTTAATATTTGTCTACTATTTTTTAAATAAGTGAAAGTTTGATTCAATACTTTGAAGCCATTTATTTTGTTTTGAAAGATTGTTAAACTTTTTAAGAACAATTGAGTGCCTAAATATAATATTAGTAAAATACAATATACACCAGTGAGAACTACAGAAATTTTTGGAGATACAAAAAACACCCAAAGATTTCTATAATGTTCAATTTGTGGCTCTCTATTGCTGTTAACTTTCATTATTTTTTTTAATCCTCTTCTAAAGCTCACAGTAATAATTACACTAATAGATAAATGATATAGATTTGACTTGATTATTACAATAATATTTATGGTGAACATATAAATAACCATCTTTTTTTATAGAATGTTATGATCTCAAATATTACTGTACATATCAAAAAATTCATTAATGATATTTTTTTAATTCATTAATTATTTGAGAAACATTTAATTAAGCCAATTGAAAATGATCTGGAAATGCAAGTTTGTCCTGTTGAAACTTTTATGAGATAATCTGTACTGTGCATCAAGCAATAGAGCTGCTGGTCAAGACAAAACATACTGAAAGGTTTTTTTATTTATTACTTATTTATTATTTTTTTTACTTCAGCAATTCTTTCTTTATTTTATAAAACAGCTATAAAATACAAATGGATATTCAATTAGCTAAATCTATATTATCCTCCATAAACTATTTAATGCCTGTTTAAATAAAGAATCTCTCAATCTGTCTCGTTATTGCAACCTAATTCTAGCTTACCAGAATTAAGCACTAGAGTATGACCCAGGAACAACCTACCTAAATGAATATTTTCCTCTACTAGGATTCTTAACTTTTTGAGGATTTGAGCCCCAGTATTAACAGATGGTTTCACCACCCTTGTCAGAATCACTGCTCTACAATAAAGTGTTGCCAATCTGATAACACTTTCTCATAAAGAAGTAAAAAAAGAAAAAAAATTGGGTAAGTGTAGAAACGAAAATGGGGTAAGTACAGAAAAAAAAAAACTAACAAAAAAAGAAAACGACCAAATTTAAAGAAGTTAAAAGACTATTCTAAAATCTAAGAGAACTTGTTTACAGTTATAAAAACCTGTTAACCAGGTAAAAAACTATCTACATAGTCATAGCAATCTATACATAGAGCTATCTGACAGAAAAACAAACTAAAGTGCACTTTATCTTGTACTAAGGGCTAAAAATTATATACATATGACTTCAGAATATTGCATATCTCATATGGTGTTCTAGTTACAACTCTTATATAAAATCCAATTCAGGTTCTAGAACATTCGACTTCAAAGCCTCGACATGTGATCATTAGTTTTAATTCCAGCCTCAAAACTTCCTCCTCACACGTATTTTGTTGTTTTCCTAATTCGTCATATCGCAACTTGAGACTTTCTGAAAATAGAAGTGTTAAACAATGCCAATCTTCTGATGATCTTTTGGAGGGGGTAGCCAAATCCACCATTTTTTGTTGAAAATTTTGAAAAAAAAGCGTCAAGGAATACGAAGTTTTTGCGAGGTTCTACCGTAGTAAGTGCTTTTCAAGTTGTTTCTTGTTCTTCTTTCTTTACTATCCACAGTTTCTCTTTATTTAATCACTACTCGAAAAACCCTTCTGGCTTGGATGTTGAATATAGGAAGGAGTCCACCAAGAGAAGAAAAGGCTTGACCCAACCTAAAAACTGCTTTTTTAATGATTGCTCCTTGATGTATCACGTTAAAGGCTTTGTCAACAGTGACTGAAAGAAGAAACTTGGGTAGTTTTAGACGTCTGACTTTGAATTTTTCAACTTGAGTTGGTTAAAAACAGTTGGTCCAAGTGATCATTGGGGAGAGTTGATTTTGACTGTACTTATTTATTATTATTTTATTATACTACTTATTATTTTATTATTTATTTATTATTATTTTATTATACTACTTATTATTTTATTATTAATTTATTATTATTTTATTATACTACTTATAATTTTATTTATTGTTTATTATTTTATATACAATTAAAAAGATTCTTATACAATATTGTTTTATTCTACAAATGATAGTTGATAATACTATTCATATATACAAGGTTTGTATTACAGATGAGCCTTTAAAAAATTCTATCTATTTATCCAATAATCTTTGAAGGATTGTTGCATTACATGTAGGTAAAGGTTATTGCATTCAGCAAATAAAATTGTGCTACTTGATACCTTTGATTATCCTTCTCTTAACATAATTTCTTTAAACAAACCTATTTCATTAAAACAAGCAAGTTTTAAAGAAAATAATAATGATTAAATCAATTTTTAAATCAAAATAATGATGATATCTTGATTAAGTAAGCATAATAAGTTATTACATAATAACTATATAACAATAAGCTAATAAATTATAATAATCTAGCAATAATTAACCAAATAAAATACCTTAAAACTACTGTATTATTCAAATTGTTGCTGCCAAAAAAACCAACTGCTTTTCTAATGCTTGTTCCTGCTAAAGAAAGAATTTACAATGTATATGGCAATGTGATGCATTCTATACAATGAATGCAAAAAGCAATTTTTTATATACATTTTTGATTAATTATACAAATTTTTCTATATGTTATTTTGCAATTTTTATTAATTATGCAGTTTTCTTTTATTTATTTGTATGTTTAGTCATCTTTATGATTACAAATATAAGCACATCCTGTAAAAATTCTCTTTATAAGCACATCTATTATGAAACCAACTATTATGAACATATATGAAAAAAACCTCTATATAAGCACAACTTTTTCTAAACACATTTTTTAAAAAAAGATGTTATAATGATCCTGATAGCGTAATTACATGTTTTTTATTAATTATAAAAATTTTTATTGATTATGTAAATTTTTTATTTGAATCTTTGTTTTCTAATATAATTAAATTCATTATAAAAAAAATTTATATTTTTCTAATTTTTAAATATAAAATTTTTTAAGATTTTTTTTTCATGCGTAAGAACTTTAATAATATAATTAATATTATTGCTTTTTCATATAATTTACCGCTTGGATGTATATTTTTTTGAGGAATTAAATTTTTCACCAATTGAGAAATGATCTAGTTCATTTTAGGATTCAAGAATGATCTAGTTCAATCCGGAATTGATCGAAATCGTGAAATAAATAATACCTCTTTTGACATGACTGTTCATCTTTTTGATAACTGTTCATATTTATGATACAATATATTTCACTGAGTTTTTTGCATTTAACAAACCAAAATTACAATAAATTCTATTATTTATAAGTTCAAACCCTTATCTATGGGTAACAGACCCAAACACGTTTCAAAAATTAAGAAATCTATATTTATTAAATCCAGATCTTCTATTATCAAGTTTAAATGTCTAACAGTAATTTTTAATCTCTAAAAAGCAAAAATCAAAAACCATTTGATTGGGAATCTAGTTATTTTAAGATGTTAATTCAAAAAAAAATTTTTTAAAGCCAATTATGTTGTGATTCCAACTCTTTTGTGATTAACAAGATCTTTTATTATTATTATTATAAGCTATATCTACAATATTTTTAGATTAGGAAGTTAAAAATAAGGGCAACATTTTGATAAAGTTTAATAATAGGTTATTTTATAACCATTCGGGCGCATTTGTGGAATTGGGCAAAAATTAAAAACACCGAATTACTATTTAATAATTGTCGCGGCTAATGCTGAAATTGGCTGATGCTGAAATTTGGTGTCCCAATTTTAAAATATAGGCCCTGTTAGAATCCGCATATACTCTTTAATTATAATTCTGACCCTAAATCCTAACCTAATTATAAAAAAAAACGGTAAAAAAACACCCCAAAATTTGGTTAAAATTTCATATCAAAATAGGTCCAAATTTCAGCATCAGCCAATTTCAGCATCAGCCGTGACAATAATTATTACATGTCAACCATATGTCGCATTTAGTAAACTGAACCCAAAACATAAAACTAATATAATTATCGTAAACTGAACCCCAAAAACAATAAAACCAATATAATTATCGCAAACTGAACCCCCAAAAAATAAAACCAATATAATTAAACGTCAAAACCCATCTCCCCACCTTAAAACCATCTCTTTTTTACTGTTAAAATTCATCTCTTTGACGTTAAAATTCAACTCTTCTTATAAATATACTTATAGTCAAATGATTTGACTTACGTTAAATATCTATCATAACTGCGTCATAAATTTAAGGTAGCGTAAAAAGTCGCCCTAATGCTTACCAGAAGTTTATTGATGTTTGCAAATTTGGAATTACAAAAATTTGGGGACTGTGTAGATTATAATTTCTTATTGTTAATACTTAAGGTTTAGGTTAAAGCTTAGGATAAAATTAGAAGCTATAAATTAAAAATTAAAAATTAAAAATTAAAGGTTTTTTGGGATGTTAAATATTTTTATTTAATGCACCTGACACCTAGTGTAATTTAAACATGGGCATATTATTTATAAATTGAGTAATTGAAATTAATCACGTAACACATATAAAATACTATATTAAATAATTGAGTTTATGACGTCAGCAGAAAATGTGTACGTATGTACCAGGTTTGGATTGGATTATCGTCCGGAAAGATAGGTCGGAGTGAGTTTAGAACCGGTTTTATGTTTCATATTTTAAAACCGGTTTTAATCGATTTTATCATATGAAAAATAAAACCGGTTCCAAACTCTAGGTCGGAATGATAAGAACATTCGGAACTAGAAACTAAAATTATGTACCGGTACAGTATTTGCATCATGTTAAACATTACATACTTACATAAAAAGTTAATAATCGATTTTGTCATTAGCATTAGTTTAGCATTATATTTCCTACAACAAAAAAAAAAGAAAGAAAAAGAAGACATGCAACAGACACGCAACAATTATTTCGTTACTTGCAATAACTAAATGTAGAAATAAGCCATTTAAGGAAGATATTGAAATTGGTTTGTATTTTATTCATAATTACATAGCGATAAAGATCTAAATAAGCATAATGTCTGTTGAAAAGTTTCTAAACGTATCATTGTTAATATTAACTAACTTTTCAACTACATGGAATATTTCGAAAAAGGATATAAAAAATCTAATATTTAACGATGGATAAGTTAGTGCCTTATTTATTTCACCAAGATTCCTTATCACAGTCGAAGTAGATCGAAAATTAGAGTTCTGCCGCATCAATTTAAAAAAAAAAAATTCGGTTACAGTAAGAAAATATTAATCCAAGATGAAGAAGTATAATAAAAGATTAACCACAAAAAGAGCGCAGTCAATTCTTTCTATAAAGAAAAGATCCTGGAAGAAAAAATAAGTTCGTTATAGAAAATTACTATTGTTTATTAAAACACATGGCATTTTTTATACCGAACTATTATGAAATTCCAAAATTTTGAGTTCATTATATCCAGAGTCGACTGTACATAATTTATTGAAAAAAAAAACAAATGGTTAAACAAATAAACTAAAGCCAAATAATAAAGCTAAAATAATTAAACCAGAGTTATATTTTTATAATGTCAAACTTCAAATTATTTGTATTGTAAATTGCGTTAAATATTGCTTTATAAGATCGTTATTTAATTGAAAAAATAAAGTCTTATCGTTAGGAAAAAAAGAATCGAATACTTAATTTCCGGACCTTAATCCACACTATCATCCGAACTATCATCCAGTACAGTACACATTTTCTGGGTGCATTTGTTTATAGGCGATGCTAGGGCTGTTCTGGTTATATAGAGCTGCATTGTATGGACATGTTTTTTTGTTTACATTATTAAGTTTCTTTTTTTCTTTTACATATAATAATTTTTCTTAGTGTTGCGTTTGTGGTTAGGTGTATTGCTTTAGCTATCATTATACATGTGTGCCTGAATTATTTTTGAAAAAAAGTATTTTCGACAAACATTTCAGTATTGCTAAATTTTTATATTAAACCCTTAGAATAACTATACTAGATGATGTATTTTGCTGAAGAGTTGGCAATAATTTCAGCAAATATGAAAATTAATTTCGACAATAAGTCTAATTTCGGCTGCTTAAATGCCGTAATTGCTTTTTTATTAAGGTGGAACACAAGTATAGCTATCATCATTACTACTAATATAATATGATTAAGAATATTACTAACTATAACCGGTGGTGATTATCACCGGAATGCTATATCTCAAAAACCTACAAGTACAAGCTAATTCATGTCAGAGGTACTAAGCAAAAATGTCCAGAATCCCAAAAATCTAACCCTAAAATAAGAGGCGGCGATGATAACCACTGGTTATTTGTAGTAAAATCAATTTTTAAATTATTTGGTTAATAAAATATATTCTTTATATTTCAATCTAACCAAATTATTAAGCCACCTAAAAAAAAACAGTCAGATATAAACCAAAATTTAATATTATAGGAAATCACGATTTTTAACTAACCACTATTTTTTTTTAATAATTTACAAAATTTACAACTAATAATTTATCTGATCCATAACATCATTTATAAATATACGTTAAAGTATATGCTATGCATTGATTCATGTTCAAAAGGAAATCTTTTTTTGTCAAAAGGGGTATAAACTAGGTAATATATTTTACCAATAGTCGACTAATGAATATAGAGTCGCTATTATTATATTTTAACTCAAAATATTTATACGATGCTTATGTGGAATTTCTAAACAATTCTATTTCAATGATCAAAAGTGGATAATTTATTTTCAGTGCTCAAATATGTACACCGGTCAACAAACGAAACCTATAATAAAATTAGTTATCATACTTACATGACTAGCATGACCATCACCATTTAAATTATGATGAGTCTTGCTTACTTGTAAACTAACAAAAATATATATAATTAATATTTAGTCAACAAATCACATCCATTTAGTCTCTAATTCTAAATTTAATCATACTTGCTCAAATTCTTCAGGATGTGTAGACAACTCTTTTAGTATTATTTCCTTGCGTTGCAGAAGTCGGTGATTTCTCCGTGTTCTTGCGCCTTCAAATATTTCTACCATATGTGGTTGAACTGGTTTGACGTGTGGAACAGGTGTTGGTACATTTGAAAAATCGACGGCAACTATTATAATAGTGGTATTTATGTTAAATATAATTTAAGATTTTTCTTCAAAAGCGGTAAATTAAGCGAAAATCAACCCATTGTGAAGAATCCATCATTAGTGAAGAAACTTTCACCCGTTAAGACATTTTCTGTGTAAACAAGACATAAAATGGTATGTATGATATTAATATTTAAAATTATTTTAGCATGACATAATATACATATTTCAACACATACCAGCTTCTACAGACACATATATTTCCAAGCTTGA
>CAJVPZ010003664.1:0-10766 GCA_910592135.1 Racocetra fulgida | reverse complement strand
ACCCTTTTTTCGTTCCCTATTATTCCCCTTTTTTTTTCTTTTTTCCTTCTCTACGAGAAAGTGTCATCAGTTTGGCAACATTCTATTGTAGAGCAGGAATCTTGATGGGCCGAGCAACAGCCAGCCGAGGAATCTGGGGGAAATAAGTCCGAAATGAGTTTTGGATCTCTGGAGGAGGCCAAGTGTTGCTAGGCAGGTCGCATCTGAACAAAACACAGCAGTTTAATGGTTCGCCCTGACCGCAAGTGGATGTTTTGACATCTGCGAGGTACGTCGGGGGTGAGTTTACTCTTTGGTTGAAACACTTATAGATTTTAGATTTCTTCGTATGCCGATGTAGGAATGAAAGTCTGTTCTCATAATAAAGTAAACAGGATTGCCAAAGGAAAAAAAAAAGAATATAAAAAATAAACTTTACTAATAATTAATAATCATTAATTTTTTAATATTAGAGTTGCAAAGTTTGTGAAGTTTGCCCACCTGTTCTATAGAACATCTATATAAACAATAGTTAACCAATTAAATTTGCCTGTTAATCTTTGATTAATTATAATAACTAGTCAATTATATAATTAACTAATACTGTATATAGTTTATTATTCAATTATCCAATTAGTTGATTAGTCAATTAGTTGACTTAGTCGATAAGTTGATTAGTTGATTAGTCGACTAGCTGACTAATCAACTAATCGATCGACTGATTATAATAAAATTTAGTCGATTAGTCGACTAATAGTTGATTAATCGATTAATGACTTTATGATTTCTATCCTTACTCAAACCAGTCTGCAGACTTCAGACCAGACGTAAAACGCAAAATGTAAATATCTCTTGATCTACTAGACCAAATTTGATGATTTTACCTGCGTTAGAATCGTATGAATGTTCTATACAACTTCTATTAGAACATTACCGTAAAACGCCGTATAAGGTGGTCTCACCATTAATATTCAAAAAAAAAAAAACGCCGTATAAGGTACCCCCCTTGATTTGTACCGGGTATGTTTCAAGGTTATTTGTTGTGGTGTTTTGTAAGAGACCCGGGTATAAATCAAGGATCGATTTAATAATGAAAATCTTTTTTTACTAATGGGCTAATATATGTTTTTCACAAGATACCCCCCATATAATATACCCTCCTCCATACAAGGTACCCGGGGGGTACAAATCAAATTTTTATCATGTGAATTGTAAGATACCCGGGTACCTTATACGGCGTTTTACGGTAAGCTTGGTAAAAAATTGAGTCCCTTTACAATTCTAATATTTTAGAAATTTTATTTTACCGTAATTTTATATATCATGTGCCTTGCGATTCTTAAGTTTTATTGGCTAAGGATATCAACGGGGGCAAATTACCCATAAAAATTTTATACGTATCCATGTTGATAGTGATATTAATGGATATATATATGAGGGAATTTCAATATATATATGGAAATTTGTCCTATAGCTTAGGTTGATATTAACGAGAGGTTGATATTAACGAGGTTGATGGTTAACGAGGGGTTGACTGGCATCTGTAATTAGCATTTAACGTTAAGAGGGTACAGTACTAATCAAATAAACTCGACAGGTTTCTGGAGTAGTACTCGGGTACTAAAGTCAGTGGCAGATGGTAATTATACGCGTTTCATATCAATAAAAAGTCTAAAGAATTTTTTTTTTAAACAAGTAATGCATATCTACATATAGACTTTTAGGCTGATATATGCATATGCATATATCAAAGTTCTACGCATGTACGTACGTACGCGTACGTACTAGTATTTTGAAAAAAATTTGGCAACTTTATACAAAATTAGTTAGTTGTGTCACTATTTCTAACTTTGTTGCGTATATATCATATAGTTCTTTGTTGATACATTCATGCCTTTAACCAATAAAGAAAATTATTCTGTTCCTTACACGTGAAAATGTCAAATAATTGCATGATTTTGAAACGAAATTATCGCACTCAATATCACGTGAAACTTATCTCCGAAAGAATTTTTGTGGTACGTACGTACGTAAATTTTATTTCTTTGATATCTGAAAATTCTTTCGAAAAAAGTGTAATTCCAAACCTTAGTTTCAAAATGCAAAACGATGACAAAATTTACATTTCATATAATCAAGTACATAAGCTTACAAAAGAAGCAGTCGAACGGTATCGTATAAATGAGAAATATAAACCAGATCTTATGATTGCTATAGGTGGAGGTGGGTTCATACCCGCTCGAATTCTGGTAAATACGATATTCCTATACCTTGTAACTTAGAGTTATAGCTTAGAATTGATTGTTAAAGGAAAAGAAAATCTAGTTATGAATTCGAAATCTTTTTATCAACTTCTAAAAGTTTTTGCTTTATTCTAACCATATATTAAGTAATCCACATATTTTTTTTATTGTTAGCGTACCTTCCTAAAACGTCAGAATAATAAGAATATTCCAATCCAGGCAATAGGCCTCTCTCTTTACGAAGATCTTGCCACATCGGATTCATCATCAGATCCTGAGATAATTGGGGCACAAGTGATAAAAACTCAATGGCTTCATTTCGGACCATCATATGCCGATACTTGTCCATTACTCGGTAAAAACATCCTTATCGTAGATGAGGTTGATGATACTCGCACAACTCTTGCATATGCAATTCGAGAACTACTTAAAGATATTGAAGAAGAGAAACGTAAATTTATAGAAGCAAATGCAGCAGGAACACCTGTTCCGGAAACTAAATTGGCAGTATTTGTACTTCATAATAAAAAGAAGGAAAAACTAATGGAATTACCAGATCCTAGTATAGTTAATGAAGGCAGATATTTTGCCGCAGAAGAATCACCTGATAAATGGTTGGTTTATCCTTGGGAAGCTATTGATATTGATGAACACACGATAAAAAGTTCATTGCGAAAAGAATGAGTGAATTATCACTATGTTGCTAAATTAATTGTATCATACATAATAGAGCTTTCATTATTAAGAAAATAATAAAGATTGGTCTCATTTGTTAAAATAATTTTTTTTGAAAAAAAATTCAACAATTTTTTATGATTCGATATATATAGTATTTTTCTTTCTTTTTTTTTTTAATTTATATTATAGGCGTATCGCAAGAGACTAAACCAATTGGTTTTGATAAGTATCACGAATAGTTAATATAGGGAAAAAAAAAAAAAAGAAAAAAAAAAACACATAAATGTCTATGTATATACAGAAAAACCAAAAGGAAAAATAAAAGATAGGCTGATCCAATACCACCAAATGATGAGCAGTAATGAGAATAGTGACAGCAACCAACATAGTTAAAAATAAAAGGATGTACTGAGTAAATGATGTTAGAACAATGCAATGCTTAATAATAAATAACTCTTCTATCTATATATAGAAATTATAAAAAGTAATTTCCAAAGTAGTTTTATTTTTAATATCTTACTTCTCTCACGCTAGTAAGACTATGTTCTAATAAAAACATATCCAAATCTTGGGAACCACCACCCACTCGAACAATAACCTTGTTTCGATTACTTGAAGCGTAATTAACTAATTTACAACTAAATACTTTTTTTTCACGGCCAAAGTAATACTTGCCACCACCGCCAGGAGCACGTTCCACTTTTACATTAAGTGGCAAAGAATTTACAATTTTCGCCACTTCAATGTCAAGTGGATCATTTTTAAGTGGTATATAATGTGAATTACGATCATTAACTACGGACATACTTGATAATCGTTCAGTTAATGGAGTCATTGGACGATCATCATTTTCAGGAGTAATTGGTCGAGATAAACTGCTTGTAACGGATGATGGTGTTGGAGTTCTTATTTGTTGATGATGGCGTCGCATTGGAGGAGGAGAAATCATTCCCAAACGGGATTTTGATGCCATCATTCCTGGTTGTGGAGTGCTAGGTTGAGGTAAAAATGATCTCATACCAACACGAGATGGAGCTCTATTAGTAATCCCCATACTGGTAACAGGACGTGGTATATTTGAAGGATTTATTCTTTCAGGAGAAAGTGCACGAGTTAAAGGAGATCTTACAGGAGAACTTGAACGACTTGAAGAACGACCATTTCCTTGTAGAGGTGACATAGTATGAAGACCATTATTATAACTATTGTAATTATATGTTTGATTGTAATATTGATTCCATGGAGGTCTTTCTGAAGGAGGAGTAGGACTAACAGAACGACCACTTACAGAAGTCAAATAATTACGACTACCACCTAAAGGACTTGTAGCTCTAGGTGAAGGAGATTTTGAACGTAAAGAAGGAGATCTAATATTATTTAATGGAGAATCGAGATAATCGATTCTATGAGGAGATAAAGATCTTTGACTCCTTGTGGGAGGAGAACCAGATTCAGGAGAAAACATCCCTCTAGGTTTTATTTTAGGGGACATTGGTGGAGATGAAGCTATAGATGAGGGTATTGAAGAAGGAGGAGAATTACTAGATACAACAGAATGATCTAGATAAGCTTCTATTCCTGGCATATCGTGTTGTATTTCAGCGACACCATCAAGAATTGTATCCCAACGATCTTTCATAGATTTATATTTTTTAATTGCATCACGATCTTTTGTCATTTGTTGATTAATTCCATTTGCCAACATTGTAAGCATTTTAGTTACAGTTGGAACATAATATTTTCTTTTAGCATCAAATGTTTTATATAATCTTTGATAATTTTTATAAGTTATAGCTATAACAGGTTGTACAGATAATTGTTGTTGTTGATGTTGTTGGTGTAAAGAATCTTTGGAATAAGATCTAGATAGCATTGGCAATCCTTTATTCTGTTGAAGCATTCTTAAAGGTAAAGGAGAATCAACTCTACTAATAGCTCTTGCTATAAAGTCCTTACATTGTCTAACAGCTCTTTCAAGAGAATCCATCATTTGACCAGCGTTACCGGTTACTTGTTTAAAAACACCTAACCATCTATCCTCTTTTAATTCTTCTCTTAGAGATTCCATTTCATGTTTTAAAGCATCCCATTTATTTGATAAAATAATATTTTTTTTTGCTAAAGCACCATTAGGATCAGAAGGAGCATTTGGAGCAGATAAACGAGATCTTAAATATTCAATTCTAGCAGATAAAGGTTCTAAACGAGAATCCAATTGCATTAAAGCAACATCAGATCTCGAACTAAACTCATTGTGAGAACTATTACTAATGAAATTAGAAGATTTATTTGTAGGACTAGAACTTAATTTTGGAAAATGAAACAAGTCATTTCCATTCTCACCACTAAGTCTTTGTTCTTGATATTCGAAAATACTTGTATTTAATTCTTCTATTGAAGCTAAAATTAGATCCATAGTATCTAAAAGTTCACGACGTTGTTTTGATTCGGACATTTCTTTTTTTACGCTTCCAAAGAAGGCTTTTGTATCCACCCAGTCAGCATTTATACTATCCAGAGAGTCCTGAATAACTTTTCTTTTTTCTTCGTCATTAGGGACTTTTAAGTTATTAAAGATTGATTGAGACAACTCCTGTAATAAATCAATATTTGGAGCGAATTTATGAATTAGAACGTCCATTTCACCGACACTCTTGACGTTTGTTCCTTCCCGAACATCCAACTCCAAAGCGAAAATAGCAATATTAGCATATTCAAGCCAAAGGTCAATTTGTTTAGAAGAAGCGTGAAAAGTTTCTATGAGATTTGAGACGGGAAGTTGAGAAGATAAAGCGAGGTAAATATTTGCGTTAGGAGCTTCTAGTTGGTAAAGGGTTTGTATATGGTGGGCAAAAGACTGGTTATCAGAGGAACTAAGCCGCTCAGCGGAAGGAAAAAAGTTAGTTTGACGAGTAGTAGAAAGTGGTTCTGGCATTTGGGACATTGAAATGCTCTTTGCCCAGAGAGCCCGTAAGTCTTTTGAAAAGTTTTTTTGGACTTTATTTTTGTAGTAGTGTTGTACGAAAGGTGAGCACAAGAATATTTAACATGTATATATAATAAGTAAATATATAGAGTACATTAATCCAATAATAGATATAATGAAATTATTTATTATTATCGGTATTAATGATTTTTTTTTTTTTTTATAACGATAACGATAACGATAATATTAATATCAGATATGTAGAGAGAGAGGAAAAAATATTTCACGACCGTTTATTGAGCCTTCATTACATACATGTTTATTCATTCATTGCCTATCAATCAATAAAGTACGTACGTACGTACGTACGTACATAGTAGAAGAAAAAAGTTGAGCTCACGAGCTGCATCAAACGGATGCGGCTTGATTTTCCAAAAGTGCTCAAATTTATGTGACAACCTGTGATCATTTATTGATTGAGTTAAAATACATTGTTAATTTGGTCTATTTAGTTTAAATGTTTGATGACGTAAAATCATAAGGGGGTTAATAAAGGGAAAGGGTTAGCATTAGGAAAAAAGGGGAATACTTGAAAGAATGGTCCTGTGGTTAACGTTAATGGTTTGTGGTTACAGGGGTTAATGAATCTAATGAATCTAATGAATCTAATGAATCTAATGAATCTTAGGAATCTTATAAATTTTAGGAATTTATTAATGAATCTAAAGAATTTAATGAATTTAATGATTTAACGAATGATAAAGACTCATGATAAAGATTCATTTGTGATTGGTTATGACAACATGTCAAATTACAAGTTTTTTAGTACGTACGTCCAATTTGAAATTGATTGAATAAAGAAAAATATATGATAGATTATTGCTTTCTTACATATGCTATGTATTCTCTTACATATGCTAACTACCTCGATAACCTGATAGAGTAGATCACTAAGATCTATCGCTAAAGTTTATATCCAAATACAGATACTTACTTCCGATGGATTTACTTAACATTAATAGTATATACATTATACGTACTATATTACACCATTATATTATTTTATTTATTTTATTCTAGTTGATGCATAATTTGTCTTAATATATACATAAAATTTTTGTCCTAATTAGTTAATATCGTCAACCTTCATCATACTTATCATACTGTACAATCACTATTTCATTTTCGGACCTGAAGTTGATAAAAAAGTTTAAAACAATAATACATACATGCATACATACCACATATATACATATGTATGTAAAAGAAATGCATGTATACGTATCTTATGACGGAAAAGAATGGGTTACCGCAGAACTAACTAACGCTAATGTTGTTATACAAATGAGACTCTATTAATACGTACAAACCAATTCATCCTTAATTATTAACGATAAGGTAAAAGTTCTCTTGTTCAATTTCAATTTCCAGTGAAGTAAATGACAAGTATCGCTTTTATAACTTTCGTGCTACGTATTGGTGCTTAATTGTGACGCGTTTGTGAAATTTAAAATTATTTATACAATACTACGGGTAATTTAACTAAGAAATTCCCACTTACAACATATATATATAAGCTAGATCAAAATTAAAAATTCAAAAAAATTTGGTATACAACAGTCAGCTGACATGTTACAAGTCTACTATATAGTAAGGTTTGTATATTATATATTTCAATTTTATATATAATTTTATATATAATTTTATATATATAAATAATTTTGATATTCAACAATCCTTATTATGTTCTTTAAACAATAGTGTATGATTGGTTAAAATAATATTTTGAGAAATATATAAAATTTTACTAAGCAAAGATGTTTGTGCTTCCAATTAAAGTTGGTTATACGTATTATTAGAGTGGCCAATACTATAGTATGTATAATGTCTGTAGGGTACATGTCTGTATGATACGTACGTACGTACATGTCTGTAGGATACAAAAAGATCAACATTAACAAATTATTTTTGCTCAAAGTTTAAAAAAAGAAACTGGATAGCTGATCTTGTCAAGAATCTGAATAGCTAAACCTGAATAGCTGAACCTGAATAGCTGAACCTGAATAGCTGAACCTGAATAGCTAAACCTGAATAGCTGAACCTGAATAACTGAACCTGAATAACTAAACCTGAATAGCTTTACCCTTTTGAATTCTATATAATCATATACAAAATTCAAATTTAGAAAATCATTTTAGATTTTCTAAGATATATACTTTTGTTTATAGCTTAGAAAAAAAATTAGATGATACTGTACGTATACAGTGCAATATCAAAAGTTATGATTTTTGTGTACTAACCAATAAATGTACAATTATGACAATATCCCATTATTTATGATTTGAGTGCTTTGTGTACGATCATTAGATTTCATTTATTCTACGATCTATACTTGGTTAATAGCTTATCTAATTCCTTTTGTAATATGTACCTTTACTAAAAATGTATAAAACTGACATTTAAAATTTTTATAAAGCATATATCGATATTTGATAAAAAATCATATCGATTTAAATTTGTTTATTCATAAAGACTTATATTGTATATACTGTTTACCATATTATACGTATATGGTTACAATCTTCTATTATAGTAAAATAAAATCTCTTGATTGTTGTATTATTTAGTCTTAAAATGACATGAAAAAGGTATACAGTCAAACCCCTCTATAATCACACCTTCAGGATACAAAAAACCGTGATTATAAAGAGGTGTGACTAATATAGAGGTATTTTCTATATAGTTATAAATAATTGGTAAAAATAAATTAGTAATTATACCAATTTTGTGACTATAGAGGAGGTGACTATAGAGGGGGTTGACTGTACCTTGAAAAGGTATAATTTTTTGAGCCACCAAGTAGTCAGATTTGTTAAGAGTTTCATCAATTTTTTGTCTTTTTTGCATTTGCATTGTCAAGCACTTCAATCAATAGATCGGAGTCAAAATTTTAATTAGTCGGAGTTACCATTTCGATGAATAAAATCTGGAGGTGGCATCTTTTTTATCGATAAAGTTGCTCTGATCATATTCCGTTGTCGTGTTTAATCGTATTTAATCGCTTAGTCATTTGATCGTAATCGTAATCGTAATCGTATAACCATTTACTTGATCATTTAATCGTTTAATTCATATTAATATGATGTATAACTATCGATCTAAAGTATCAGATGCTTCAAAAACAAAATCTAATCGTAGTCCATTGCAAATATTGACTGCAAGTTTTGCAAAGGGTCTGAACAGTTGTTATTTCAGCAATAATAACACCACACCCATGAATATTCATTTCTTATGTAAACGACTATTTACCCATTTGCCTGATAAACCTTCAGAAGTAATATAGGGCAGATACCAAAAAAATATCACCTTCTGAAACGCATATGTTTTACTTTCTATACAATCCTATATAATCCTATATTAGCGATATAAGGTTGTGTATTTTCGTTAGTGCAAAATGTTAACACTATGAAATCAGCATGAATATATTTACCTAATATGAAATATCTTTAAGCGTTTGTAGTTTAGTCCACCATGCAAGTTTATTAAATATTTTTCAAGACTTTTATTATTAGCATTCTGAAACATCGTCAAAGTTTAATCATAAATTAGTTCAATAAACTATTAGATAAATTACTATACAAAAAATAAATTACCTTTCTTTAAAAAATCAAAATTGTTTTTCTTATAACCGGCCATGTCTTGAATACAACGATGCTAGATGATTCACACGCTTTTACATAATTAGAGTCACTATCAACAACCTTTTGTATCTATCTAATTGGTTGCTGGATATACATGCCAAATTTTCCTTCGCCAATTGCTTTAATATTAAATAGAGTCCAATTCATTACATCCTCATATTTAAAGTTCTAAGTTGAAATTCTCTGCAACCTCATTTCTACTTGTCCATTCTTGTTATATTGATACATGTCGGGCACCATCCTCTAAACATGTCATCTTATTACAAAGAGTTATTAAAAAAAAAAACCTGAAGCCGATTCTCCTAACGAGTTAAATAGATGCAAGTTCGTATATACGTACGTACGTACGTACGTATGTACCGACTTTTTTTGATTAATCGAAAAACGATTAAACAAATAATTTAACGGTTAATTAATCGTTTATAAAATCTTTAACTGTTTAACCGTATAAAATAAATTAACGGTCAAATGTGGTTAAACAACGGTATTAATCCTAAATTAATATATAAAATAGAAATTAAATTCTATTACCATTCTATATCAGATATATTTATAATTTCATTGTAACTTATCGTTATATATTTTCTTAATCACAAATTATTTTATTAGACAATCAACTTAACTAATTCGAATTTACAATAATAAAAATCATTTAAAATTATATTTTTTATTAATTTTATTTTTTATTTCAATTATAATAATTAAAAAGTTAATCTAAATACTAATCATTCATAGTAATTTCTTATAAAGTATAACAGCGTTCGATTTATTTTCGTCGGTCTTGTTCGTAAAGTAACCTAAAATATATTTTTACAATAAAAAAAATAAAATAAAATAAAATGAACAATTGCTCATTTGAACAATCATGCAAGGACGTTCACAATAAATGTGGCCGCGAAGAGCTTCCAGTTGCCGATTTTATGCACCACCTTTTCCGTCGCAACTGTTTTTACCAGCTGGTTACCCTCCAAGCTATATGAAGAAGAACGAACGTTGCCAACTATAAGTCGGGGCCCGATGTGCTTTCAAATTCTTCAACTACGGCTCAGGTCGAAAACGTAATACATATCAATCCAGCGACTATTCAGTAAAAAAATATTTACCTTATATGTGTTTACGTTTGTTTTCTATCGTAAAGTAGCCTAAAATATATTTTTATAATAAAAAAATAAAATAAAATAAAATGAACAATTGCTCATTTGAACAATCATGCAAGGACGTTCACAATAAATGTGGCCG
>CAJVPZ010003663.1:0-10767 GCA_910592135.1 Racocetra fulgida | reverse complement strand
ACCGGTAAGTCACATAGGCTATAGGTTCGAAACTCGGATCAACTTTTGGTTATGAACCAAAGGACAGTTGCTAACCAACGTAGAAAGTTAGTAACCATTCAAAGGAGCAAAGAATCAACAAGAGGAGTTAGTAACCATCGGAAAGACATCAAATCAAAACTACATAAACGATACTCTCCTGGTGCCTTGAAAAGAATATGTCTAATATAATTCCTTATAGTATATTGACACTTAAACACATGACTCTAAAAATAAAATAATAAAAAATCAATAACATTTTCTTATTAAATTAAACGATAACAGCATTCTTTAAATCCGCGTATATTACTTACCTCTTTTGTTAACTATCACTGGTGGATTTGTATACAAGTAAGCTATTAATATCCTCACAATAATTATAATGATTGTTGCAGCTGATGCTGAAATTCGGACCTATTTTGATACGAAAATTTAAATTTTTATGGAGGTGTTTTTGTCCGTGTTAGGTTAGGATTTAGCGTTAGAATTGATAATTAGAGAGTAAATGTGATTTTTAGCTTATCGAGACTCCAAAATTCAGTATCAGCCGTTTTCAGCATCAGCTGCGACAATATTAAAACTCCAAGCCCTAGAAAGTTTTTTGAAAATAATAGATGTTAGTGCCAGTGATGGAATGGATGAAAAAGTTCTATAGTACCTTCTAAATTCAATTGATCGCAGCTATGAAAAGAAAAACCAATTCTCAGTAGTGCCAATCCTGAAGGTTTCTTCAATCAAGCCCACCGTTGATGTAGTCTTAGTAGTCGAGGATTTCTATCGACTACGTCGATATTAAAAAAGTTGGCTTAACCGATTTAGTCAACTAAATAATAAAAAATCGGCCTATGTATGATTTTGACCAATAAGTTGATTAAAAAAATTCAGGATGCAGATAAATGATTAATAAAAATTTTGTTTACTTATAAGTCACTAAGATTAAAAATCCACTTAAAGGATTCTGAATGCACAGAATTTCGAAATCTACCTGCAACTTATGTTTTAAATTCTGAGATCTAAAAATAAATATAAACGATAAATAAATTTAGAATACGGTAGATTCTATTTTAATTGAAAGTCGACTAAGCTGATTTTCCAAAAAATTGACCTTACTTAGCTGACTAAGTCGACTAAACCGACTAACCTCTAATCAGCTTATAGCACTAGGTTGACGGCTACAGAAATCCTCGACATCTACTATAGCCCAGAATAATCAGCATTATATGAAGTTTTTGTTTGAGAATGAATCAGAAGACCTGATCAATGATTATCTGGAAATTTTGAAGTCCTAAATCTCGGAAAAAAAATACTAGCAATAAAATAATTAAAAATAACGCTAAAGAAAAGAAGAAAATATCAGGCTATAGGTATAAATAAGATAGCTTAACGGTCGAAATGGGTTATGTTACTAGTGTGTGTGTGTGTCGTTGGTTGTTGCAATCAAAATGGAAACAACGATGAAAAAGATGACCGCAAAGCACCCGTTCTCGAAGAAAGCTTTTGTAAAGACTGGTTAAAAGAGTCAAAAAAACTCAAAAGTGGTAGCATGAGGTGTAAAAAATCAATTAATGAAGGCCACAACAAATTAAGTAAGAAGGAAATACTTATCAAGACTAGAATCCTAATACCAAAGGGAAGACCGAAAGAGAGATCGTAGATAAATCCGAAGTATCCCACTTGTGTAACAAAACCTAAAGAAAGTCTGGTCAGCAGCGATAAAAGACAAGACAAACATAGAAGAAATGGTAAAAATAGCAAAAAATATATATTTATCTGCACATTGGATAGTATACCTTGGTCCGCCACGAAGAAACCATTTACACATTAGTAGACAGATAAAAATTCTTGTATTAAAAACATTATATACGTATACTATATGTTGCAAGGGTATTTAATCTGAAAGAAAATGTTGAAAAGAAAGAAACTCGATCTAAAGCTACTGTAATACTTTCTTGCTCCAGTGATTATAGTAAAAATTCTTGTTTGACGAAAAAAAGTAAGAAACCTAATCTGTGTTACAAATCATTTATATAGTAATTTTACTCATGATCATGTACCCATTTTGACACGTGACTCCTAAATTGTGCACCTAAAAGAGATTTGAATATACTACTCAATCTATTAATACAGTAATATGCTGGATAACATTCAAATTATGCTACGTATTCGATTACAATTCTATTTTTAAGTAGCATTACAGAACTTTGTTTCATAGTTAATCAAAGAATTGCACAACAATAAAGATTGCTAAAGAATATTTATATAAGAAAAAATTCAAGTGAGACTTAAGAGGTTTAAAATTAATAGATTTTTACAAACTCAGTAAAAATAAATCTCTACAGTTATTATAAAATAATATATTTTTAAATTGCTGTAAAAAAGAAATCGTTCCGAATATATTCACAATTTGTACTATCGTGTTGTTGTGGAGAACACCTTGCTTTACAATTGTGAATGAACGGAACTTCTGGTGACTGTGACACAATTGATATCGGATGAATTCTATCCCAAGAGTTGTTGCAAACATGACAATATATAGGGCATTCTAATAGATCATCATATTTCTTAAGATTCTCTAACCAATTCAAATAAACAAACACATAAATCTGATTATTGTTCCATGTATACTTAATAATTCCTCTGATAATGCCGAATTCAGATTGTTGCTTATCAGGTAAAAATGCTTCAACAATTTCGCCAACGCCAAATTTCACGTAATGATAGTCACCATTGGGTTCAGTTATAAGATATGATACATTTTGGTGGTAGCTAATCTTCGTGTTCAATAAAGCTTGTTCCAAAGAAAAATATGATGAATATACACTCATTATATTATTTAAAAGTCCATTAGTTCTAAGATCTGCGGAAATAAATCCTGCAGTTTCGATTTTATGCTTATTCCATTTCGATCCGAGCTTGATATCAGAACAGTTGAGGATCGAATAGTCGCCAATATCATTATGATTATCTAATAAATTTAATTCATTTTATTAAAAAAAAAAAAAAAAAAAAAAAAAAAAAAAAAAAATACAATATAACATTACCTTGATTACATTCTTTCACTTCATTTATTGAAAAGCTACTGTCATCAATGCACCAACCTGACAATAAATAACATAACCTTGGTTCATTAATTAACTCTTTAAACATTGATTGTGCTGTCATATTGTTAATTCGTTCATCTGTCCCACCATCTACTAAATATCTTAATGTTTGTAAAGTATTAATTTGTCGAAGTAATGTAAGCTCTAGATCTCGTTTGTTCGTATGTGGTACAATCGATTTAAAGATTCGGTGCACCATTTCCTTGATACCAACAGCCGTATTGATGCATGTTGAATATCGGCGAGCATGATCTACTAGATGTCGATTAATATGGAGGTTTGGAAGATTTCGAAAACTATCCGGAAATAGCTATAAATTAAATTATATATAGTTAAATAATAAACTTAATTAAAATTAAACAATTTTACTAGATCGCACAAGTGGTGTTCAACACCACATACATCTTTTAATAATTTTGCTAGTAAATTTTAGGGTTAGGGACCTATCTATAGTAAAGATATAAGTTTAAATTTTAGTTAGAGTGTGATTTGGGAGACGTTAAACATTTACTTATATCTATTTGGCTAATTTTTGTGATATAGCGACTGTGGTGTTGAACACCACTGGTGCAATTTAGTGGAACCGAAATTCAATTAAGGTAAAAAAGAATTTACATTAATTAATATGTTAAGTTCTTTATCCAGTGCCTTTTGAAGTTGAGCATATCCATCCTGTCTATTAATAGTTAATGAAAAAATCTTTTTACTGACTCGTGCAGAAAGCCCCCAAGCTCGAATCAGATAAGTTATAACATCAGTTTGACGAGAAAGGTTTAATCGAATTTTAGTTTCTTTTAAAAAGTTACGTTTTACATCATTAATTTTTAAGAACCGTTTCAATATAAAAGGAAATATCATCAAAATTCGTAAGATATCAGACATCATAAATGAATGTCTATGCGAAATTGGATTTGGCAAACGTGACCATCTTGATGGAACTTCGAAATGTTTCCATTGTTTTATTAAATTACTTTCCCCTTGCGATGTTAAAATAAAGCAGGTGCAATCAAGAAATCGGGCTATTTTTCCTGCGATAGCATGGTATGCGTCTTGTGGAGTGTGTTGATGGCGGTCATGAAGAATAAGATCAAGAGGTCCCGGTAATAATCGCAACCCATATTGTGAACAAAATTGTGATCGTGCTGCATTTGTCAATTGTTCACTTATATTTTGAAATTCTTTATTGGTTATTTGATGGTATCTACCATTGGAATAAATGTCGAATGAAATATCTGTTAATCTATCTTTAGAAGCTTTACAACTTCTACATCCTAAATTAGCATTATGACGTAAAACTCCTGCAATGTCGTTTCCTTGCGGCAAGTCTGCCGTAACCATAGCCAGTCCACCTGAAATCCAGCAATCAACACCATTTATATTCATTATGAATCCTTGTTCTAGTTGATGAATCTCATTAATAAAACTTTTTATAAAGTCCTTAAGACTTCCACCAAATGGTACCAATCCGATTATGTAATGATTTCTTAATTGTTTTCTTAATCGTCGCGACATGTTTCCTATTTGTAAATAAACACCACCCAAAGAATGGTAGGTGTTGCGAAAGGTACCGAAATCATCATAATATAGATCCAAATAAAATTTGAAACTTGGCATATTTGGATTTGCTTGTAATTTGATAGGTATATACTCAGCAGGATGCCGATGACGTAATTTTACTGAACGAAGCTTCCATCAATTATTATAATTATATAATATTTGACTTACAAAGAAATCAAATATGGGTGGAGCAGGCTGATCTTGTAGCCAAATATTAAGGTGACAGATTAATGACGAAGGATCAATAATAAAATAATTAGATTCTTCAACTAAATATCGTTCTTGTGGTGAGTGTGAAACATGTCGTTTAGAGCTTAGATACTGTAAAATTTGTTCATAAGAAAATAATCGTTGAATCCGAACGGCCATTCTTTTATCTACAATTATGAAAGATCGAACTCGACCAATTTCACTAGTTCCTGAATCTGATTGGTAGCGAACAAAGTCTCCACAATTAAATGAACCTAATAGTATAATTTATTAAATAAAAAACTTGCAGAAATAATATTGTAATTAATAGAATTTATATATATACCTTGCATCGTAATTAAATTTGGCTGGCCGAAAAGAGGAGATTCGGCCCAAAGATCGCCTTCCCATAATTCTTCACATGATTCTGAAAAAATACCCGGACCGAAATATAATTGGGAGCTAAGAGACGGATTCTTTAATATTCTTTGAAGATGTTCAATTAAGGAAAAGTAGTAAACACGAGTGGAATCCTTAATATTCGATGGAGTATTTCTGACATTTATTGGAACCACGTGACTGTGAATCTTCATTAATGGTAATAGTTCGCGTTGCTTTTTAAGACTTTGTAAAGTAGTAATTAAATAGCTTTTTTCGAATTTAGGATGAAGCAATATTTGTACCAAATCTTGGTAAGCCGCGGTTGCTAAAAAAAAAAGGTAAAATCTTTAAGTTTAATAATATATAACAAATTCAAATTGCAATACTTACTGATCAAATGTCTAGTGACCCATGTAAATATAGCCATGTTTGTAAAGTTTTCAAAGGGTCCAAATGAGCATTCTTCGTCCCAGCTTAAGTCAATTCTTGTTCCATCGAATATCTTTTGTGAGTTATCTATATTAGTTGAGGTTGATTCACACTCACCATCTAAGCTACTATCTATATCAGTATTAAATACATCTTCACTACATATATTTTCTAAATTATTATAACCTAAGTCATCAAATTCTCGATTTATATTTTCTGAACTATTATCATCATAACCTAAGTCATCAAATTCTCGATTTATATTTTCTGAACTATTATCATCATAATCTAAGTCAGCAAATTCGCGATTTACATTTTCTGAACTATTATCGTCATAACCTAAGTCAGCAAATTCTCGATTTATATTTTCTGAACTATTATCATCATAATCTAAGTCGTCAAATTCTTGGTTAAGTTTCAAACCTATATTATGTCTACCAGAGCATTGATCATTACTACTATAAATTTGGTTAAAACTGGACTGTGAATTATTACTATTAAGTTGCTGGTCATTATAATTTAAGCTGTTGCTATCTCGCAGGTTCATATAATTCAAATTATTATGATCCAAGTCATTATGTAAATTAAAAGCATTGTGATCATTTAAATAGGTTTTCTTGGCACGTATATTGTATGGTTGTTGCGGCGTGCTTTTTCTAAACCTGTTTCTAAGAGCAAACATTACTTCTGACATAAGGAGGAACCGGAATGAAAAACCTAATATGGAAAAAATTTTAGAAATCAAGATTTGAAAGCAAACCAGTACCAGGGTACACACGTAAATTTTTCCGTAAATACATATTAGGAAAATTTGGATATATATAGTAAGTAGACACTAGGAATGTTAAACAGCTCGGTTTAGTCGGGTTCAAGCTTTTTTAAGTCGACTCCAATTTTATTTCAATAACCACATGATACTTGAATAGAAAACTTATGTACACATCGAATTGCATCAAACTAATAACACCTGTCTTAGACATTCCAAATCTGAAACTAATTCGACTTCAAAAGTCGAGTAAGTTGGGACCGAACGTTTAACAACCCAGGGTTTAGAATAATAGTTATTGTTACCTTGCTTTCCAGTATCGCACTTCTTAAAAAATATTCAAATATTTGAATTTTTTTTTTGTTGGATGTATGAAAGAGAAAAAGAATTGAAAAAATTTGATTTCTTATACGTTTGATTGCTAGATAATACATGAACAAATCACATGATAATACATTGTACTCTTTATATATCAAACAATAGACGTATGAGTATGTAATTCAAATTACGTTATATCAACGTTATATTTAAATATAGATACAATAATTTGGTCTTTTTTATTGTTTTCGCTTAGAATTGAAATGCTACCAAAAAGATCATTAACCCGTATGTATTGATCTCAGTTTTACGATTGTCGACTCAGTTTAATTTAGTTTTTTTATTGTAGACAAACCAGTGACAAGAAGTACGAAGAAAAAAAAAAACAGTACACAAATAGAATCAGATATATCTGAGGCTTTAGACGACTCTTCAAAACCTAAAAAGCCACAAAAACCACGCCAAGCAAAGGGCAAAGGTAATTAGTGATTTTTAGTCATCTTAAATAGTTTTTCAATAAATGTTTTTTTTTTTACAATATATATATATATTCATATTTCAAAAAAAGAAAATTCTGAATCGAATTTGAAAACATCGTCAAGATCGCTAACTACATCAAACCAATCAGAAGAACATTTACAATCTGAAAAATATACTGAAGATTACCAAAGTAGACCCCTACAGAGCAATCTGATATCGAAGATCAGCAAATTCAAAATCATTCATCCTTCGTATCTAATCAATATCAACATAACGTATCATCCTTCGCCGCTAAGCAGTATCAACATAATGTACCACCACAAATAAATATAAGATCTACCGTTTCAAGTATTCAATCAAATGAGCCTGAAATCGATTCTTTTCTTCGACGTCCTAACAGTTACAGTGAATATCTGTCTAACCACGAAGATAATTCTTCAGAAAATGAATCATCAGAGGATGAACTTTTTTCATCACTTAACCAGACTCCTTTAAATGTTTCAAATACTAATTATGTTAACCCCTATTCAACGATTCAACAAAACAAAGTTTATACAACAATTCCGGCTACAAATAATGAAATTTCTTTTCAAGATGAAGCACATCTTCTTCGGTGGTTAGAAACGCGCAAAGATCTGGTCCTACATGCATTGAATGCAATTTGTTCAACACCGCCTATTATATCAAGCCAGGTTAGTTACGGTTTTAACTAGGATGATCATGAAATACGTTGGTTGTTAATATGCTTTATAGTAAATTCACCATATCTATATTGAAAGGAAATTTATACGTATATGTACTAGCTTTGATTATGTAACATATTTGCTAAAATCTATAACTGTTAATTACAACATTTATGACAAATAGAGTTCTTCGAATAACTCACCTAACATGGCTAAAATACTTACTGAACAGTCACGGATTTTATTTCTACGAACAAGAATGCCAACAAAAAGATCCCGCACTTCATTAATTAACCGTATCACTCCTAATATAGTTAGGACGCACTCTAATTGGAACGAAATATCAAATAAATTGCGACAAGTATTTGAAAATTTTCGTACAACATATAATAATGATATAGCAAAATTGGCAAGCCAATTGATTCGGAAAAGAGGGTAAGTTTTTTTTGGTTATTTTTATACTTTAATTCAATATGTCTAATGATGGTAAATGTGAGTATTAATATTTTTAAATGATAGTAATCCATCAGATCATGATATCAAAAAGTTCATTTCCGGATCTGTATGGGAAAGGCCTCTTAAAAAGCATATCGATGCACTTGATTATGATATATTTAAGAATCGTCAATCTGAAGCAAAATCATTGGAAAATTTTATTGCTGCAAGTCTCAAAATACATGTAGAATTCTTAATAGCCGAATCTAAAGGAGAAGATCCAGATTATAATTCTATGGTTCTAAATCGTATTAAAGAATTGGATAATATTACTATTAATTTCCAATTTTCAGCCGCAAGCCATCTTCAATATGCTAATCAACTGGAACTTAAAGAAGAACGGGGAAGATTAAAAAAATGAAATATTACTTATTATGCAAATGAGAATAACGCTGATCTAAAAAAAAAAAAAAAAAAAAAAAAAAAAAAATATATATATATATATATAGTATATATATATCGTGCTATATTGATGTAATGCCATGCTACAATGTCGTTGTTTCATAATGCATTAATTGCATATTACCATATTGAATATAAGCTCATTAAATTATAGAAAGACAAGTGCATTTATGTTGTCTCGATAACCTGATAAAGTTTCACTATTTTGAGCCGATGTTTTACTGGAAATGCGCAGTTCACTAATCAACAAAGTTGTTTCTAATTTGATATGTGAGTTTGATTGAATATATTTAGACGTGTATAAATGAGTTCGTGAAATGTGTAAGTAATAATTTGGCTTGTCACTTATATGAACAAAAAGACAAGTTACTTGCTAAACAATGTGCGTATTAAGGATTGGAGCTATATATAGCATAAAGATTATTTCAGCACTTCTAAAAGTATTTCGGAATAGGGAGAACCGTCAATGTTGCACAACAAATCTAACAAGTGAAGGGTCATATCTATAACATTGATGGTAGAATGATCCAATATTGCAAAATAATTTTTTTATGAGATGAGAGATTAGTTTTAAACATTAACGGTCCCTCCTGCTGTATTGCAGTATTGGTTATTAACATCGAGTCATTGAAAATAAAGTATGTTTGACGAATTTGATTCACGGCTGTTTCATAATTTTAAAGGCAATCAGCAAAATCGGCTGATTTCAGTAACTTGTTAATTTTGTTCTGCAACTTATTGATTCGATGGTTAGGATATTCAAGAATTCATGAAAATTGCGAGTGTACCAGCATATTCATTTACACAAAATAATCATCACAAACCATGAGAATAGTATCAATCGTGAAATGTTGCCCGACAGTCGATCATCCTGAAATCGAATCTTTAAAAAAAGATCGTTCGTATGTACCACTTGTCCTTTTCTTTAGCACATTGTATACAAAAAATTTGGCTTAATAACATTTGATTTTCAAGGCTCTTGGCACTTGCAAAATCATCGTTACTCATACTACTCGTGCTATTCAATACAGCAAGCTCATTGCAATAAACTTACTGTATAAAACGAAACTTTTCCATTCAACCAACAATATCAATTTATAATCGAATCTATCAAGGGCACATGACAGATATAAAGCGTAGCACAAATACTATGCCATTATTTATAGTGGTTAAAATAGTGGTTAAATTATAACGATGTGGTTAAATTATAATATATAGTTAAATTATAGTGGTTAAAGGATATACAACAATATAAAAAAATTGCAGATGTACAATTCTTTTCACCTTACCTTTGTAAAACTTAGTTTTTGTAGAGATTGGACCTGGTAGAAATTGTTACTATACGCTTACCCGAAATATATAATAACTTACCCGGATAAACTGGATAATTTAATAATATCCGGGTAGAGATTTTCTTAACGGGTCCAATCTCTAAGTTTTTGGTACATTTTATTTCAATAAAATTTTTTTAGTATGCATATATGTAGTAGCACACTAAATAAATTTGCATAAACGATTTAACTATGATCATGTTAAAACTATCTTATTTGTATTACCGGCGAAGCAAAACTAAAAATAAAAACTCGAAAAATACAAAAATCGATATATAACAGATGTTTGTTTAAGTATTTAACAATTATATAGAGAATATTGATCTGTTTTATACAGGTATGATTTTGTTAATAATGTTTAGTTGAATAATAGAATTGATATTTGTGCTTTAATATATAAATCACAATATCATTTTGTATATATATTATTATATAGAATAGTTAGTGGTATAAAATTTTAACAAGTATAATATGGATTTTAAATGCGAAATATAGTGCTAATAAATTGATATCTTGATAATAATATTGCAATACTAGCGCTTTAAAAAAAGCTTGAAGTTTTGCTTTTATATGTCATATATTTTAATAATATCGTTACAATAATATTACAATACTAT